>CM046431.1:42874703-43053841 GCA_025506505.1 Flaveria sonorensis | reverse complement strand
AAAGATAATAATTTTTTATGGTTTTAAGTATATATGATTTCTACTCATCATCATGTCTTTAGTGTGGTTAATCATGTCTTTGTATTAGTTTTATGTTTTCTGAATACTATTATATGTTTTTAAAATGATGATTTAAAAAAAATATAATAGTGAAATAACACTGTTTGTATTTTTAGTATGTAGAACAAAACGATAAATTAATAACGAATTAATCCAATACATTAAAATAATGTCAAAATATCACAAAATGATATATATAACATTAAACATAATGATATAATTGTGTTTTTTGTTTGTCGTTATTTTATCTTGAACTTATGGTTTTTAAAAATTAATTGATGAATAACATCTTTATGTACTTCTAAATGTAAACACAATGATAAATAACAACACGTTTATATAATCTATAAAAAGTAATGACAAAAATAACATATTATGTATGTTGAACACTATGAGTTTTAAAATACATTGATGAATAACTTCATGTGTACTTTCAATTGTAAAATAAAATGATAAGTACAGTTATATAATCTATATATAAAAATATAATGATAAAATACCACATTATGTTATTTTGAACACTATAAGTTTTAAAAAATTTATTGATGAAATAATACCATTGTGTACTTTTAATTGTAGAATATAATGATATATAACAAGTTTAGATAATCTATAAAAAATATAAAAAATAGCACAAAATGATCTAAAAGGCATTAGACACATTGTGATAATATTTGACACAATGAATGCATTATACACGATAAGTTAGCGTATTTAACACAATGACCAAATGTCATCCCTTTAAAACGATAGAAAAATACGTTTCAAGCCTCTCAATGCTTTACGGATTTTTTTAAATTAAATATTATTTTAACTGTAACACTACCTAAGATATAGTATATATCATATAGTTTTGTATATTTAATGAATTATTAGAATAAAAAAATTATAATTTAAATATTTAATTGTTTCGTTTACATATTTAAAATTATTATCTTTAGAGAGAAAGGAAAACACAAATTTAAAGTTAACCAAAATCAAAACGTGTCTTTTTTAATTATTTTTATTCTATAAAAATAGATAGATATACATATATAGTTAGATTTATTTTCAACAGTATTATTGTACTAATCATCTGAAAATATATTGTTTTTTGCCCTCTTAATGATTTGCTGAACGTCTGATTGGCACGTCTTTTCAAGGAAACTGAAATTGCCAATTTAATATTTAGAAATTGTGAACTGATTCTGAAAGATATGATTTTTTTGCCAATTTAATATGACAACTTCTTTAAAACTTTTCCATGTGCTTATTAATCGGAGCCTCGGAGGTGCCGATGACTAATGTGAATAAAAATAAAATAAAATAATATTTTTGTATAGTTTGGTATTTTAATCATTTAAGTTTAAAAATAAACTTTTTACAAATCAAACCCTGTGGTGTGTATTTTATAATTTTTTCAGTACAATGTATTACACACGGTTAGATTTTTCTATTAGTTTCTAATAAAATAATCAAAATATCATTGTATTGAATTGGTAATTTAAAAAATTCTCAGGGACCAAAAGTATAATTTACTATCTTTCTACTCAATAAAATGGTAAATGAGGTGGACACGTGTTAGCATCATATTTATTTTTATTAGTTTTTTCCCGCTTATCTTTTATATTTAATAATTATTATAATTACTAATAATAGTATTTAATTTTTATAGACTAAAAATAATTTTTAATAAATTATTTTTTTTATTAGTGTTATTTATAGAGAAATAATTTTTATCAAAGAAAAAGTTTTTTAAAACATTAGAGTTTTTAAAAGTATAAAATATTTTTAAATTGATGTTTTTAAAAAGTAAATATTTTTAAATTAAAAATAATTAAAATTGGGTGTTATATAATGATTTTTTTAAAACTGTTTTTTGAAACAAAATGTTTAGTTTCTTTTAAACAAAAAGTATAAAATTAATATCATTATATTATTACTTATATCTTTACTCATACATATTTTATTTATATATTATCTTGAAGTATCGTTTTAAAATTAATAGCATTTAATTCTATTTAATGTTTTATTTATTCAACCCGTGAAATACACGGATTACTAAAGCTAGTTATATATATTAAAGAATTTTTTATTTGAATTTTCCAAAGTTATTTAAAATGTATCTTTAACTCGTTTTTTTTATTACATGTCTTTTTTAAACAGGTGGTTTTTACACGTATCCATAAAACGTTAGGTATTTAGTGTATTTCTCAACAGTTCTCTTATTTAAAATATTTTTTTAATATGTTTGACTTATTAAACTTCTTTTTTAAACTGTTAAGCTTAATTAACATATTTTTTAAATGTTTAGCTTATTTTATTTTTTTTAATGTTTTGGTTTTTTTAAACGTCTTTTAACCCTTTTTAGTTTTAAACATATCCCTTTTAAGTTTAAACATAGTTTTTTAAATCGTGTGGCTTATTTAAGCATCTTTTTAATGACTTTTAAAACTATTCAGTTTATTATACTTCTTTTTAAACTATTGGCCTTTCAAAACCGTTTGGTTTATATAAGACATTTTAATAAATATAACGGTTTAAAAATAAGCCAAATGGTTTTAAAAAGTCATTTAAAAGACACGCTTAAACAAGCTGTAACGGTTGCTAAAAACTACGTTCATTTAAAAAAAAAGGTTAAAAAAGACGTTTAAAAAATTGAACGGTAAAAAAAATTTAAAAATACGTTGAAAAATTTAAATAAAACAAACGATTAAAAAAGACGTTTAAGTAAGCCTAAAGGTTTGAAAATAACTTTAATAAGTTGAATAGATTAAGAAAGTTTCTTAAATAAATGAACGGTTAAAAATACATTAACAAAATCGAACGATTTAAAAAAGACGTTTAGAAACCGATTATTAAAAAAAGGACATTTAACAAAACCAAAAGATTTAAAAAAACTTTAAAATAAACTAAAAACATTCTTTGATATAAGAGTAACTAACACTTTTGGTCCTTAAGGTTTTTAAAATTACCAATTCAGTCTAAGGGCATTTCGATCATTGACTAGAAATTACCACCAAAATCTAACTCTATTCGTGCACCGAATCGAACGGAAACCACATGACTTGATTTGTTAATAGATTTATATTTGTACTCAAATTGTTTAAATGATAAAATAAATGGTACTTTACTCCTAAAATTATCTTTTGGCTTTAGCTTTAATTATCAATCTATGAAAAAACGAACGGGATGAATAGTAAGATATGGATTCTAAACCGTTGATTCTAAAATCAATGGTTATAATGTTAGATAGGAAGGTATTATGACACGTATTTATCAGACTGTCACTTGATTTGCTTCTCTTACACGTGTCTTTTTTTTTTGCTTCCACATGGCTTCTTCTTCTTTATCCGGTCAACAATAATTCTGTTTCCCTACAGTCTCTTTCAATCAAAGTTAGGCGTCAACTGCTTATAGTCTGTTCTTTTGTATTATGGTGTAGACAGCCTACATGTTACCCATCGTCGCTAATTTCTATTGATTGTTTCTTTTTCTGTAGTAAATATATTTATTTAGTCTTCTAAAATTTTGATTAAAATGGTTGGTTTTGTTAATGATTGTTAAAGTTTTTTATTCTTACTGGGGTTCTTCGATCCGCACAATGACATTTTAATGGAACCGATCAACATGTTTGATTTATGTTGATTTTTCTTGAATGATTATCATTTTAGAGTGTGACTTGATTCTTGGTTTAAAGTATTTTAATTGTTTGAAACATTTGTTAAAAGCGTTCGTCTTACATGCCACTTATGTTACTCTTGGCTAATACTTTAATGTGGTTTGACTTTCTTCTATAATGGGGAGCATTGAATCACTTCACTGTTTTGTCTGGCAAAATCTGATTATATTAGAAGTTTAAAGATCATGTTTTATATATGATTTTGGTTTGCATGTATGTCTCCGTGATGTAATGGATCTTTTTGTCTTATTAGTTAAACAATTGTCTGTTGGATGCTTATTGATGTTTGCTTGATATTATGGATTTGTTATACTTTTGGCTTTAGGAGCATGTTGTTATGGTTCTTTTGTTTATGGTTTTAATTTGGTTTTGCATTACGATTATTAATATGAAAACCGATTCTTGGTAAATTTGTGTTAGTTATTACAAATTGAAGGAAACAACTCTTTTTGAAAACATTTTGCAATTCATGTACACACCAACTTCAATAAGAACTTCATCTTAAATGGCATCTTATAAAGTTCAGTAGGTTCTACACATGCTTTTCATATTGGCATTCCTGTTTAGTAGCAAGTTTTGCACCGGGAGCTATACTAACATAAGTTGGCTACATGTTATTAGGAGTAGTAGTTAAGTATATAAAAAGTTTGCATATCTATAGCCAAGATATTTTAGGTTATTGGGATAAATTCAAAATTTAATTTGTTGTCTACAACAGAGATCATTATTTCTTTTCCCAAATACACACAGAATGCAAACATTTGATTCCAAACATAAAATGTTTGGAAAATGAGAACAGAGAACACTTACCAAAGCCACGGCCCGGGTTCTTATTGCACATTTCACAATATCATAAGTCTTATGGGAACATAAGCAGGTAACTGAAACCACGTTTTTAGTAGCAGCACTAATATATTGGATTTGTATCTTTGGCCTATTTTTTCTCCTTAGGGTTTCGTCATTCTTGCTTGATTCAAACGTGAGTTCTTCGCTTGAGGCTTTATAGGTCAAATATACATTAGTTTGTTGTCGTTAGAGTAGCCGCCCTATTTGCAGTCCATATTCACTTCCTCCTCCTTTCTCAAATAGCTCTAGGTGATTGCTTGTACATTGCTCTAGCCAAACAAATATGGTCGAATAGTGATTACCAATTTCCCATGCATGGTTTCCCTAACCCCGTTTCATGTCAACACTTAAAGATGTTTAATCAAAGAGCAATCAGGAAGCAATATGTTGATTCAATGAGAATTTTGAGTGATGACCGGTGAACAGAATGTAAACATCGTCATTGGAGATTAAAATCACATTGGTTGTCTTGGCTAGGCTGTCGTTTTGGATGTGCAGCCACAACCGACCATGTCTGAGCCTTGGTTTTAAGACGCGCAACGCGCGTCGGGTGTAAACCCTAGTTTCTTTTAGTTCAAAACTGCAAGCAATAACTATATTTTTGTTTGTTTTTACGGACAGACAACACTATATTCTACAACTACGCTACTATTAGAGTTAATTGCCATTTTCTTCCCTAAGTTTTTGTATGTTTTGTCATTTTCATCCAAAATTAAATTTTTTCCTTTGTGACTCTCTAACTTTTTAAAAAAATTGCCATTCTCATTCACTCTTGTTAGTTAAGATAATTTGAGAGTTAAGTTTTATTTGAATCAACCATGTGAGGGGTATAAACGTCTTTTTACACTATACATGTAAAATTTTAACCTATAAACACATGCAAACATTCAAAATTATCATCCGACTATTCAATTCGATACAACTGTTCGACCATTCAATTCGAGTCTACAAAATCCGACCATTCAATCGAGTCTCAAAATCAAACTGCAAGAGCTCGTCCTGTGAGATTATTCAATATCAATGGATGTTCGAGATACTTCCACATGGTCTGTACGAAAAAGTGGTGAAGATTATGATATAGTTGCGGTGTATGGTAAGTTATTTCGTATTTGAAGTTGTAATCTTTGTTGAAATCATGAAACTTCGTTAAAAATTGTGTTAATTTTGCGTTTAGGTAAAAACCCTAGTTATTTTACAATTGAATTTCACCACGAGGGAGAGTTTAGCGAGTTTCCGGATACAATATATCACAATGGTACTGTTAATTTTATTGACATGGTCGATTCCCATCGTTTCTCGATTAGTATCGTTCATAATATGTTAGAGAAACTTGGTTACGCAAAAGAAGATGTAAAGAGACAACATTTTAAAATTCCAGGTGAGGAACTGGATTTCGGTTTAAGACCATTAGCTAATGAAACTGATGTTAGTATGTTGACAAAGTATGTTACGAAGCATAAAGTTATTGAGGTGTATGTGAAGCATGTTAGAGATGATGGAAGATTATGACTTTATAGTTAATAAAGATAACTTAGTTGAAGATGTTAATGTAGATATGGCTTAATTTAGAGTAGTGGTTGACTATGAAGGTGAAGATCTTGTTATTGATGAAGAGCTAAATGATGATCTTGACCTTGATAACTTTGACAGGTTAAGTGATTTTGGCAATGAACCACCATTGGAAGCAGCATTAAGTAGCATTAGGAAGAAGATGAAATCAAAACCATTTGTCGATTGTCCCTTCTATCTTGGTCAAGCTTTTAGTAGTAGGGATGATATAAGGGCCATGGTAAAAAAAACATGCAATAGATTGTAGAAGACAATTGTATATTACAAAGAATGACAAAGATAGATTTCGTGTGGTGTGTTTGGGAATAAATCCAAGTATGGGTATGTGTGAAAGTAATAAGGAAGGGACAAAACACCTAAAGAAAAGATCCCCACACCCATTTGCCCTTGGAGATTGCACATAACAAACCAGAAAAGAGAAGGGTCTTGGGTTATAAAAACTTTAATCAATGAACACCATTGTCTTCAAACTAGAGATGTTAAGTTATGCACCATAAGTTGTTTAGCCAAGGAGATAGAACCAACCATAAGAGTGAACCCTAGCATACCACTAAGAGCTCTTCAAGAGATATTGCAAGAGAAATTCCAAGTTCAAGTCACATCTCAAAAGATTTTCAGGGCTAAGATGCTTGCAACTAAAACGATTCAAGGAGATTATAAGGCTCAATATGAAATCCTTAGGGACTATTGTGAAGAGCTTATTAGATCTAATCCAAGTAATTCTAAATCTATTCCAACTGTGAATATTACTTATGTTTAATTGATTTTTGTATTAGTATTTATAATTTACACTTTTGTTTAGGCATAATTGTGAAGATTGATGTTGAAAGAGAATGTAACCCAAGTAGTCAAAAAGAGGAAGAAGTCTGCCGGAGAGGTAATTTAGTTAAGTCAATCAATTGTTAAAGGTGGAAAGATGCCAAAGAAGAGTTACTCAGTAACTTGTGTCAAGTGCAAGGGAAAAAGACACAATAAGAGAACTTGCAAGGCGCAGGGACCAGGAACACAAGTTGGTTCATAACCAACAAGTTAACCATCAGCTATGTAATAAGTAGTTTGGGTATTTTGGTATTTCAGAATTTTGGTTTTGGTACTTTGGTATATTGGTACTTCCAGTCTTGATATTTTGGTATTTTTGTCAACTAGTATTCTCATTTGATATGCAAACTGATATTCTCATTTGGTATATCCATTGCAGTTGAAAGTATTGGTTGCTCAGATTGCAAGATTTAAGGTTGATGATCCATGGGTTAATAAGTTTATTTAATTGAGAGTAATTAGCAATGCCCACTTTGTATCAAAATGAACTTCAATTTGACTTTTATGCGGTCTGTGATTTTTTTAAGCCATGGTCCATGTGGTATGCCATTTCATTTATGTAACCCATAATTGATTTCAGACATATGACACAATATATGTTGTCTGCACATCTCATGATAGATAATCAAAAAACATTTGAAACACAAAAGTTCAATTCAAATGCCATTATCATAATGGTCTGCACAAAAAAAAATTATCCAATTCACAACAATCATTTATGCTTGAATCCACCTCAATGCTCAAATACATTAAAGTTGACTTTTAAGGTCAACTATTAAAAGCTCATTGTGGGAATTAGCATCCCATTAACATAGGTCTTAATTGAGATTGAGTAATGTTCAAAAAAGAGGTCTGCACAATTGGTTCACATGTTATTTTTCATATGCAAAACCAAAAGACTAGATTGCCAATTGGTTTATTTGACAAAATAATTCTGCAAAAAAAAGGTGGCTGCACAAAATGAGCTCAAGAGTTAATTGCTATTGGTTCAAGAATCTGCACAATTGGTTCACATGCCATTTTTCATATGAAACCAAAAGAGTAAATTACCATTTAGTTCCATCCACCCCCTGCGTATTTCAGGCCATTATTTACTCTAATCCAAAGCATCTCATACAACATGCATCTCAAAATCTAATGTAACAGATGACCAAAAAAGTCAACTTTTTAATTGTACAAACATCATTGGTTACAAATAGTCAAGACTTCAATTTTTTTCAAATTCAACAACATAAACTAATCAAATTTCGTTTCAATTTGCTCAATTACAAAGATAATAAATACTGAAAAACAACCAACTAAGCCCTACTACTACTTTCAATCCCTTGTTCTCTTTTGCCATCGTTCTTCCAATTTCTTTATGTCGATTGATTGAATACACAACGCCCTTGTATGATTTGAACTGAACTTTTACACATTGGAGGCTTAGCCCAAGCAAGAAACCCACATCTCCTTCCTTGTTATATCAATTTTACAGAACAATGGAGTTGAACAGCAACAGTTAAGTCCTCGAACATGAGCAGGCCAATCTCCTATTTGATCTTCTATAATCTAGGGTTTTATAGAACAAAAAATAATAATTTATGATTTTAAATTAAAGCAATGTATAATGACATTATTATCCTTCATTTAACTGAAACTTGACACCCAAGATAACTTGGTTAACGAGATTGGATGAAAACGACAAGTTTTTAAAAAGGTAGGGAGCTAGAAGGGGAAAAAAGTTTTTTTGGATGTAAATGACAAAACATACTAAAACTCAGGGACGAAATTGGCAATTAACTCCTACTATTAAAACCACCACATATATTTTGGAGTAAAATCTCATTTTCGTCTCTTGCGTTTTGTTAAATTTGTCATTTCAATCCAAAAACTTTTTATTTGCCATTTCAGTCAGTATAGTTTACCAAATGTTAACATTTTCATCCACTCCACTAACTCAGTTAAGATCTCTGTGAATATGAGGGTATTTTAGTCTTTTTCTGTGACATCTGGTAATTTTTAGTTACCAAACTCCGTTAGTTCCGTTAAGTCTTGCATACACGTGTCGTGCACACACACTAGTTGTCGTTGAACGTTGGTGACTTAATAATAATCAGTAATGTTAAATTGATGATAATTAAGTTAACAATGTGATTATTAAGTTATGCTTATGTGATTTAAATGTTAACTGTAATTTTATCGCGTAACGTGGAAACGCGTGTATTTAACCTGTATGTTTTGTATCTAATAAAGGTGAAATATATAATTGTCATTGTTAGTTTATATGTTTGTGGTTGTAGTTAAAAACCTTTTAAAAAGAGTTTAAAAGCTTAATTTTTATAAAAAGTAAATTACAAGGGTTTAAGGGGTAATTACCATAAATAATAAAACAAATCCCAACCCTAGCCCCCAACCCCCTCTCGGCCGCGACACCTTCAAACACACACACAAACCTGCGATTTCAAGCAAGAACAAGCAAGAAGGCTTCAGTTTGATCGATTACAAGCATTACAACAAGTTAGAAACATCAAAACTTGTCCATTACACGTTTAAAGGTTAGATTTTTATATGTTTTTGATGATTTTTCATGTTGGCCGAATGTTCCATGCGAAAACTGCAATTGGGTCGATTGATGCCTAGTTGTTGATGTTAATGTGTTTACTAGATAGATTACCTGTTAATTAACGTCAAGTATGCAATAAAGGTTGGATTTTTACAAGTTTTTATGGAAATTACATTAGGGCCGAAACCCTAATTCGAAACTTGCAATTGGAGGCTGATTTGTTGATGTTGGTTGGTGTTATTATGTTAGTTGGATTGTATATATGCTAGTTAACGTCGATTATGCAAGAAAGCTATGATTTTGATACGTTGTTCATAGGTTACTAATTATAGTAACTTTATTTTGCATGAATTGATGATTGGATGATGTATGAATGTTATGGATGTGTTTGTGATGATGATTAGATGCTAAGTTGATGTTATGAACAATTGAAAAACAAGAAGATGTCTTATAGTTCATACATTGCTAAAAATAGTAACTTTTGGTGTTGAACGTTGATGAATCATGATGATTAGGTGTTGTTGATCATGTTTAGATGTTGTCATGGACTTGAATTGGTATATAATTGATGAATTCATGAATGTAGTGTGAGTTTGATGAATTTGGGATGAACTTTCCCAAAAGGGAAACTTTAATTGTGCAAATCCTTGAATTGGATGATTTGAGCATGTTTGGGATATTAGGATCATACTAGTGTGTTCATGGATGGTTTCTAAGGTGATGAAATGTGTTGTTTAGGTTATAGGGATGTTGATTTGGTTTGTTACCTGTTTGGCCTGTTGTGATTCGCATGACTTGTGTGATATCTAGTTGTATGATGATCTAGGTAGTACATGTGGTTAATGAAGTGCTATATGTAATCAAGTTGTATGTGAACATGTATGATATGCTGTTGTGTTAGTATTAACGAGTTATCACCTATAATGTCACCAACGGGTCAAACGGGTCAACTGGGTCAAATGTGTCTTGTATTTCTTAAACCTTGAGTCTCTTGGTTTGTAGAACACTTAGGGTTTCATGTTGATTCCGTGTACACGTGCTTATGTACTCTTGTAATCTAGGTGACCTTTGAAGGTTGTCTTTCCCTCTTTCTTTCAAGTTAAGCTCTAAGTTAATTCTTGCGCGTATCAGGTGAGTTCTTGCCCCACTCATTTACATAATCTCTTTTGGGGGAGATAGCATACTGTTGATCACAAACGCTTTTATATATGAGTGTGTATAATATTGATATAGTGTTGTTTACCATGGAAAGTCCTCACACTTTCGGATTGTTAATATTGACTAGCGGGGAAATTTTGGGTAGTACTACTGGGTCTGACGAGCCCCACCTGTGTGACTCGAGGTCATACGGGTGCAATTTTGTCCTAACTTATATTCGTCACGACCTGGTAAGTCGTGACGGGAGGCAACAAACGTAACACAGTCAGCTTCGATCGCGAAATCACTATGATTAATATTTTTATGTTAATAGACTAGCTATCTATTGCAATACACTACTTATGCTCTGGAACCTTTTGATTGGTTTATATTTTAACGCAAACTCTTGAACTCACCAACCATGTGTTGACTTGTTTAGTATGCTATTCTCAGGTTAAGGTTGCCAGTTGCTTAGGAGCACGCACACCAGCATCGTTGAGTTGTCTACATTTGTTGTTTACAATTTGGAATTATTTTCATATTAAACATTTGTGTTTGGGGCGTGTATGTTTTGCGCATTCTCTTTACATACTACTTGTTTGGGTTTTCTGATTTTAAAAACGCTTCCGCAGTATTTTAAACGTTAACTCTGGTTTTGTTTATTAATCATATAGAGTCGTTCTTGGTAACTAATGACTGAGATCCTGGTATGTCACGCGCCTCGCGGTAAAACCCCGCACGCGGATTTTGAGGATGTGACAGATTGGTATCAGAGCCATTGGTTATAGGGAACTAGGTTGCATACACACACTAGACTATAACCGCACAGTTGTTAGTTACTCATCGTTTACTCTCCTTACTGTATACTCATTGGCATACGCATCACGTACTTCGCAGCATGGCATCGTCGTCCAGAAATTTAGGCAAGAGACCTGCACGATCTGATTCACCTCCTACTTCTCCCGTACCGGATAGGGGATTTAACTGGCCTCGACATCCTTATCCTCCCGGCGAGATAGACTGGGATCAGCCTTTCATACCTCCTGAGCTCGATCCTCCGCGTAACTGGGATTTCTACCCCACTTACATAAACCGTATGGCTTATAGAGAACGCGTACCACCAGTAGCACCTACACGACCTAGGACTAGGTCATCAACCGCCTCTACTTTGCCTACACTTCCTACTTTGAGCATCCCTCTGGAGCAGGCATTTGCAGCCCTAGTAGCCACATTGGACACAGAGCGACAGCGGATTAGAGGACTCACTGATGAGAACTCTGCATTACGATCTGAGATGCGTCAACTGCGTTTCCAGGTAAAGACGCTTCAGGAGCGACTTTCGATGGCCATTGGTGGACATCATACGCTAGCAGGCAACGTGGTAGCACTTAGTGGGCGCATGGACGCACAGGATCACCATAACGTTGTGATCGATGATAGGTTTGCTGATTTAGAGGCACAACTAGCAGCACTTCAGGTTACTGAAGCCCCTGCACCTTTGGTGGACCCTGATGAGGAAGACCCAGAAGAAGAACCCGAGGAAGCCCCCGAAGAAGAACCAGTAGAGATGGATGAGGACAGTGACGGATCTGATGTACTGGACTGATCCTACCTTTTAAATGACTTAGACTATGTAGTGTTTCTTTTCTTTGAAACCTATGTGGGAAGGGTTGTTTCCCACCCAACTGACAAACTTAAATTTTGACATTGATGGAATATTTTGTGACTCAATTGCAATTTATTTATCTTTGATTATTATTTCTGTTATAAATGTTGTGGTTGTGGTGAATACATTATTTATTATTGTTTACTATACCTTGATGAGATTAATGTGTTGGATGTTACTCATTATTGTAATTGTGATTTTGAAAGTGAAATATGGACGCACGTGGAAGAGGACGTGGGCGTGGTCGTGGACGTGGCGCCGGAGGCCGTGGAGCCGGAGCCACAAACATGACGTCTGCGGAATTGGCGGCATTAATTAACGAACATGTTCAGGCGGCAGTGGCTGCTGCCCAACCGGGACAACCAGCAGGTAAATGATGACAAGAGGTTAAACTAATTATCCTAGTTAATTGCTAGGATATCTGACTAATGTTTGGGTTGTCAAAACAGGACCACCACCATGTACCTACAAGTCCTTCATGGACTGTAAACCCCATACCTACAGTGGGACGGAAGGAGCTGTAAGGCTTGTAAGGTGGTTTGAGAAGACAGAGTCTGTCTTCGCGAAATGCAACTGCCCGCCTGCTGATCAGGTGAAGTATGCCACCGGGACATTGGAAGGCGCAGCACTTTCCTGGTGGAATGCCCAGGTACAAATGCTGGGTCAAGCCATGGCCAATGAACTACCTTGGGATGAGTTTAAGGGGATTATGACGAAGAATACTGCCCCCGAAATGAAGTGCAGAAACTGGAGATTGAGTTCTGGCAACTCAAAATGCAAGGCTCAGAAATTGAAGCCTACACGACTCGTACTCATGAGTTAGCCACTTTATGCCCAGGGATGGTGAATGAAATGCACAAGAGGGTGGAGCATTATATACGGGGATTGGTGCCCGAAATTCAAAGTATGGTAACTGCCTCTAACCCCACTACCATACAACAAGCTATCCGAACAGCCCACAGGCTGACTGACCAGGCAGTTGAGCAAGGACGGTTACCCAAACGAGGTGCGGTGGCAAGCGTGCCCGACCAGAAACGCAAGTGGGATGGTTCAAGCAACAAGGGATCGTCATCCAGCAGCCAATCTCAACCTCAACAACAGCAGCAAAGTCAGCAACAACAACGGAAGTTCGATAACAACCGAAGCTTCAACCAGGCGACTCCCTCAAATCAAGGACCCGGTGGGTATGGTGGAAGACTGCCGAAGTGCAACCGGTGTAACTACCACCATGTGGGTCGATGTGATAACTTCAAGTGCCAACGTTGTGGGAAGATTGGTCACGCAGCCAAAGACTGTCGGGGTGAACTGATGAAAAAGCCTCAACAATCACAAGAAACTCCGAAAGGTTGTTTTGAGTGCGGAAAAGAAGGCCATTACAGACGCAACTGTCCCCAACTTAAGAGGAATGGTAATGGCAACAACAACAATGGAAACACCAGCAATAATAACAATGGCAACAACAATAACAAAACAATGGTAATGACAACAACAATGGAGGCAATAACAACAATGGAGCCAAAGGAAGAGCCTTCGTCATTGGCTCAGGTGAGGCTCTAAACGATCCTACAACAGTAACTGGTAAATTTTCGGTTAATGGTTGTTTTGCTACCGTATTATTCGATACCGAAGCCGATAGAAGTTTCGTGTCCACTAGGTTCTGTAGTTTTTTAAGTGATATGCCCTCAACCTTAGAATCTAAATACACCGTAGAGTTAGCTCACGGTACACAGATTCACGTAACGCATATTCTTAGAGACTGCAAGATAGAGCTTGCTGGTCATACATTCACCATAGATCTCATGCCTGTTACACTAGGAAGTTTGATGTGGTAGTAGGCATGGATTGGCTTTCCGATAAACAAGCAGAAGTCATATGCCACGAGAAGATCATACGGATTCCCTTGGTGAAGAAGTCCTTACGGTCAGAGGTGATAGGAGTGGTGCGGTGATAGGCATCATCTCGTTTATGAAAGCACAGAAGTTGTTACGAAAGGGTCGACTGGCCATATTAGCACTCGTCACAGATAAACAGGTCGAGGAAAAGAAGATAGAGGATATCCCCGTAGTTCGTGAGTTTCCTGAGGTGTTTCCGGAAGACCTTCCTGGATTACCGCCTCATCGTCAAGTTGAATTCCAGATTGAGTTGACTCCAGGAGCCGCTCCAATTGCGAGAGCACCGTACCGGTTAGCTCCGAACGAACTGCAGGAATTATCTGCCCAACTACAAGAGTTGTTGGATAAAGGGTTCATCCGACCGAGTTCGTCGCCCTGGGGAGCGCCAGTTCTATTTGTGAAGAAGAAGGATGGTACATTTCGAATGTGCATTGACTATAGGGAACTGAACAAGGTTACTATCAAGAATAGATATCCCTTACCTCGTATCGATGATTTGTTTGATTAACTGCAAGGATCAAGCTATTACTCTAAGATTGATCTGAGGTCTGGGTATCATCAGCTGAGAGTTCGAGAAGAGGACATCTCGAAGACTGCTTTCCGTACACGATATGGTCACTATGAATTTTTGGTCATGCCATTTGGGTTGACGAATGCACCAACAGTATTCATGGACCTCATGAGTCGCGTGTGCAAACCCTATCTTGATCAGTTTGTTATCGTCTTTATTGATGACATACTGATATACTCAAGGACCGAGGAAGAACATGAGAAGCACTTACATTTAATCTTGGAATTACTCAGAGAGGAACAACTGTACGCAAAGTTTTCTAAGTGTGATTTCTGGATACGTGAGGTACAATTCTTGGGTCATATTGTCAACGAGAAGGGAATACATGTTGATCCTGCTAAGATTGAAGCGATAAAGAATTGGTCTGTTCCTAAGACACCAAGTGAGATACGACAATTCATTGGATTAGCGGGATATTATCGACGATTCATTGAAGGATTCTCTAAGATTGCACAACCTCTCACAGCCTTGACTCACAAGGGAACGACGTACAAATGGGGTGAGAGTCAGGAATCTGCTTTTCAGTTGCTGAAACATAAATTGTGTAGCGCACCAATATTAGCGTTACCGGATGGTAGTGATGATTTCGTAGTCTACTGCGATGCGTCTATTCAAGGACTTGGATGTGTCTTGATGCAGGGATAAAGTGATAGCTTACGCCTCTAGACAATTGAAGATTCATGAGAAGAACTATACCACCCATGACTTGGAACTGGGTGCGGTAGTTTTGCCTTAAAGATCTGGAGACATTACTTGTACGGTACCAAATGCACCATCTACACCGATCACAAGAGTCTTCAGCACATCTTTGAGCAAAAGGAGTTGAACATGAGGCAAAGACGCTGGGTGGAATTGTTAAACGACTATGATTGTGCTATTAAGTACCACCCGGGGAAAGCAAATGTAGTTGCTGATGCGTTGAGTAGAAAAGAGACTGCTAAACCTCGACGTGTGCGAGCTCTGCAACTAACGATTAGTACGCAATTACCTGAACAAATCCGAGAGGCTCAAACAGAAGCTTTGAAAGCAGAAAACATTGGGTTTGAATCGTTAAGGGGTATGGAAAAACAATTGGAAGTAAAAGCGGATGAAATTCGTTACTTCATGGATAGACTATGGGTACCTCTACACGGAAATCTGAGAGACTTGGTCATGATTGAGGCTTACAAGTCCAAGTATTCTATACATCCTGGATCTGACAAGATGTACCACGATTTGAAGGCGCACTATTGGTGGCCTAACATGAAAGCAGATGTAGCTACCTATGTGAGCAAGTGTCTGACCTGCTCGAAGGTTAAAGTGGAGTATCAGAAACCATCTGGTCTACTACAACAACCCGAGATCCCTATGTGGAAGTGGGATCAAATATCAATGGATTTTATTACTAAGTTACTCGCACTTTACGGGTTGTGATACAATATGGGTTATCGTGGACCGATTGACAAAATCTGCTCATTTCCTAGCGATAAAGGAAACAGATAAGATGGAGAAGTTAACCCGACTTTATCTGAAGGAGATCGTTTCGAGGCATGGAGTACCGATCTAAATCATTTCTGATCGCGATTCTCGTTTCACATCACACTTCTGGCAGTCGTTGCAGAAAGCTTTAGGTACGCGATTGGATATGAGTACTGCTTATCATCCACAGACTGATGGTCAAAGCGAGCGTACTATACAGACTTTGGAGGACATGTTACATGCTTGTGTGATTGACTTCGGGAATAACTGGGAAGTTCACCTACCATTGGTGGAATTTTCTTACAACAACAGTTATCACACTAGCATAAAGGCAGCACCTTTTGAAGCTTTATATGGGAGAAAGTATAGATCGCCAGTTTGCTGGGCTGAAATTGGTGATAGTCAGTTAACGGGTCCCGAGTTAGTACACGAGACAACTGAGAAGATTGTTCAGATAAGAAACCGCATGGCCGCAACGCGAGACAGACAGAAAAGCTATGCTGACAAACGACGAAAACCTTTGGAATTTCAGACAGGTGACAAGGTTTTATTAAAAGTCTCACCATGGAAAGGCGTAGTTCGGTTTGGTAAGCGAGGAAAGCTAAATCCGAGATACGTTGGACCATTTGAGATAGTGGAAAGAATAGGTCCAGTAGCTTATCGACTAGCCTTACCTGATTCATTGAGTGGAATCCATGATGTATTCCATGTTTCAAATCTAAAGAAATGTTTAACGGATGAAACGATGGTCGTACCACTGGAAGAAGTTCAAGTAGATGAACAATTACGTTTCATTGAGGAACCTGTCGAAGTGATGGATCGTGAGGTGAAAACGCTTAAGCAAAGCAAGATACCCATTGTCAAAGTTCGTTGGAACTCGAGACGTGGACCAGAATTCACGTGGGAACGTGAAGACCAAATGAAGCTTAAGTACCCTCAGCTATTCGAAAGGACGATGCCAGCCGGCGAAGGTACTAATTAAATTTCGGGACGAAATTTCTTTCAACATGGGGATGATGTGACAACTCATCCAAAACTCACACGATTTTGATTTCCTTATGCCAATGCAGTAGACCAGTGATGGAACACTCACCATGTAACGCAATTTTCGGGACGAAAATTCTTTCAACATGGGGATAATGTGACATCTGGTAATTTTCAGTTACCAAACTTCGTTAGTTCCGTTAAGTCTTGCATACACGTGTCGTGCACACACACTAGTTGTCGTTGAACGTTGGTGACTTAACAATAATCAGTAATGTTAAATTGATGATAATTAAGTTAACAATGTGATTATTAAGTTATGCTTATGTGATTTAAATGTTAACTGTAATTTTATCGCGTAACGTGGAAACGCGTGTATTTAACCTGTATGTTTTGTATCTAATAAAGGTGAAATATATAATTGTCATTGTTAGTTTATATGTTTGTGGTTGTAGTTAAAAACCTTTTAAAAGAGTTTAAAAGCTTAATTTTTATAAAAAGTAAATTACAAGGGTTTAAGGGGTAATTACCATAAATTAATAAAACAAAATCCCAACCCTAGCTCCCACACCCCTCTCGGCCGCGACACCTTCAAACTCACACACAAACCTGCGATTTCAAGCAAGAACAAGCAAGAAAGCTTCGGTTTTGATCGATTACAAGCATTACAACAAGTTAGAAACATCAAAACTTGTCCATTACACGTTTAAAGGTTAGATTTTTATATGTTTTTGATGATTTTTCATGTTGGCCGAATGTTCCATGCGAAAACTGCAATTGGTGGTCGATTGATGCCTAGTTGTTGATGTTAATGTGTTTACTAGATAGGTTACATGTTAATTAACGTCAAGTATGCAATAAAGGTTGGATTTTTACAAGTTTTTATGGAAATTACATTAGGGCCGAAACCCTAATTCGAAACTTGCAATTGGAGGCTGATTTGTTGATGTTGATTGGTGTTATTATGTTAGTTGGATTGTATATATGCTAGTTAATGTCGATTATGCAAGAAAGCTATGATTTTGATACGTTGTTCATAGGTTACTAATAATAGTAACTTTATTTTGCATGAATTGATGATTGGATGATGTATGAATGTTATGGATGTGTTTGTGATGATGATTAGATGCTAAGTTGATGTTATGAACAATTGAAAAACAAGAAGATGTCTTATAGTTCATACATTGCTAAAAATAGTAACTTTTGGTGTTGAACGTTGATGAATCATGATGATTAGGTGTTGTTGATCATGTTTAGATGTTGTCATGGACTTGAATTGGTATATAATTGATGAATTCATGAATGTAGTGTGAGTTTGATGAATTTGGGATGAACTTTCCCAAAAGGGAAACTTTAATTGTGCAAATCCTTGAATTGGATGATTTGAGCATGTTTGGGATATTAGGATCATACTAATGTGTTCATGGATGGTTTCTAAGGTGATGAAATGTGTTGTTTAGGTTATAGGGATGTTGATTTGGTTTGTTACCTGTTCTGGCCTGTTGTGATTCGCATGACTTGTGTGATATCTAGTTGTATGATGATCTAGGTAGTACATGTGGTTAATGAAGTGCTATATGTAATCAAGTTGTATGTGAACATGTATGATATGCTGTTGTGTTAGTATTAACGAGTTATCACCTATAATGTCACCAACGGGTCAAACAGGTCAACTGGGTCAAATGTGTCTTGTATTTCTTAAACCTTGAGTCTCTTGGTTTGTAGAACACTTAGGGTTTCATGTTGATTCTGTGCACACGTGCTTATGTACTCTTGTATTCTAGGTGACCTTTGAAGGTTGTCTTTCCCTCTTTCTTTCAAGTTAAGCTCTAAGTTAATTCTTGCGCGTATCAGGTGAGTTCTTGCCCCACTCATTTTACATAATCTCTTTTGGGGGAGATAGCATACTGTTGATCACAAACGCTTTTATATATGAGTGTGTATAATATTGATATAGGGCTGTTTACCATGGAAAGTCCTCACACTTTCGGATTGTTAATATTGACTAGCGGGGAAATTTTGGGTAGTACTACTGGGTCTGACGAGCCCCACCTGTGTGACTCGAGGTCATACGGGTGCAATTTTGTCCTAACTTATATTCGTCACGACCTGGTAAGTCATGACGGGAGGCAACAAACGTAACACAGTCAGCTTCGATCGCGAAATCACTATGATTAATATTTTTATGTTAATAGACTAGCTATCTATTGCAATACACTACTTATGCTCTGGAAACTGTTGATTGGTTTATATTTTAACGCAAACTCTTGAACTCACCAACCATGTGTTGACTTGTTTAGTATGCTATTCTCAGGTTAAGGTTGCCAGTTGCCTAGGAGCACGCACACCAGCATCGTTGAGTTGTCTACATTTGTTTATTTACAGATTTGGAATTATTTTCATATTAAACATTTGTGTTTGGGGCGCGTATGTTTTGCGCATTCTCTTTACATACTACTTGTTTTGGGTTTTCTGATTTTAAAAACGCTTTCGCAGTATTTTAAACGTTAACTCTGGTTTTGTTTATTAATCATATAGAGTCGTTCTTGGTAACTAATGACTGAGATCCTGGTATGTCACGCGCCTCGCGGTAAAACCCCGCACGCGGATTTTGAGGATGTGACATTTTCAACACTCTAATTATCTAATTAAAACAAATTAATAGATTAATATTCTATTAAAACTAAAAAAAACATATGAAGCGACTAGTGAGACCGGGCGCTTTGATTTAAAATTTTCGATTAACTCTTACTCATCTTGTTTGATTGAGGTCTGCTTTGAGATTTCAATTAATCTTCATATTTTGTTCTAACGTGTACATTTATTCGATTGAGGTCTGTTGTGGGATTGACGTCTGCTGTTGTCACGCTTTGTTTGATTGAGGTATGCTATTGTCACGTTTGTTCGAACGTGACAACAACACACCTCTATCAAACAAAATGTGACAACAGTAGATCTAAATCGAACAATGGTGCACGTTTGAACAAAACCTGAAGATCAATTGAAATCCTACAACAGACCTCAATCGAACAACATGAGTTAGAGTTGATCGAAGCTTTTAAATCGAAGCATCTTGTCTCACTAGTCACTTCATATGTCTTTTAGTTTTAAATCAAAACGTCTGGTCTCACTAGTCACTTCATATGTCTTTTAGGGACGAAAATGACATTTAACTTTATATTTTATAAGATTTAAGCCTATAACATTTTGATTAAAGAGTAAAACATTTTACTAGAAGATTGTCCTCTTAAAAACAAATATTGATATTCCTTTTTCGGATGAAAATCAAGTTTTTAATTAAGAGTTAATTATATGGATGGCCCTTGGGGTAAATCAATATTGTAAGGTTAGTCTCAACCTTTGAAAAATTACAAGTTTTGTCCTTAATGTTCATTCAACTATAATGCAAAATGATCTTCAACATGGGTGACAGTTAAGTTCTTTAGTTAAACAAATAAACATATTCAATATAATCTCACTCATAAAGTAGAGATTTAAGGAGGGTGATGGAGGCAAACTTTACCTTTACCTTTACCTTGAAGGAAAAAAAGTTGTTTCCAAAGAGACCCTCATAAGTTTTTCTGGTTAAGTAGGCCAGGTAATAAATAAAACTAGGATTTTCTTTTGTAACTTGCTCGTGTTAATATGCAATGTAGTACATATATAATATGAAACTGATGTTTTACAAAAGCTTTTTTGGTTCTTGGGTTAGCTATACATTTTCACCAGCACATTGATTGCTAGATAAAAAAGATTGCAGGCTTCTAAGAGTTTACAAAAGACAAGGCACTTGTTGCTTAGATGTTAGTTTCTTCAGGTTCACACAAAAGAGATTGTTGATAACAAAAACATTTCCTGCAGTTGCTACAATTTATTCCTCTTAGGTTTTTTTTCTTCGATAGCGAGTCGTCATCTGTTACACATGGTTTTTTTTTGCGGACAATGGTTCGGAATATAGTGTAATATGTTGTGTACCCGTGTCCAGTTTTCGTTTAGGAGTCTTAGCAGACGGAGTCATTGGGGTTGCTGATGGTTGTACACTTGAGCAAGGTGCAGATGCCACTACTGTTTTGGTTGGTGTTGGGCCTTTAAAAGCTTTATTGACATTAATAGATGGTCCGTAGTTGTCATTGCGTGCTTGAATCTCAAAGATGTAAGGTTGGTTCGTGAGAAGGTCGATTTCAGCAGGTATTATGGAAGGGTTGGTGGGCCATGCTTCGTGACCATGTCATGGCAGCTGGTTTCTAGTAGGGATGTTGCTACAACATACTGAAGTTAGAGATGAAAGTAGCTCTAGAAGTACACAAACGCTTACTTAAGCCACTTTTTATAAACCTTAAATCAAAACATATCAAACCTTCAGTAAACATACTTTAGGATAATATAAGAGTAAACTTAGACTCATCGATTTTTGTGAATGCATCAAAGCCTTGAATACATATAATCTAAGTAATAAAAGGTTTAAAAAAAGGTTAGCATTAGCCATACGCAGTACTAATAATCCAGACGAAAGATGCAAATGAAATAACTTAATTTTAAAAACTATCATTTGATCAATGAGTTTACTTCAGAAGCAATCCTCATTCGAGTAGCTTTCTGCAGTAGACCATTCTAATTATCCTCATTCGAGTCTTTCTTCTCACCGTCTGAGGTTACTTGAAATATACCCTGTCGTATTCATCTTCTTCGTCGGAAATCTTGGTCTGAAATTCAGATAATTCGGAGTGACCATCACTGTCATATTCATCTTTTTGAAGTCGCCGTCGTAGTGAAACCCGAGTGACTTTCTCTTTCTCTCTCCTCTTCTTCTTGAATCCGGCATTGAAGCAGAAAGCTGATTCAAGAGTGATTGAAACGTGGAAGCGTAGGAGCCACACAAACATGCTTTTAATGTTGTAAAATACTGTAGAAACCGACCAGTTTTTTTAATATATATATTATAATTATAATACCCTTTATTATTATCTAGTACAAGTTAAGTTACAATAAAGTTTTAGGATTTTTGAATTCAGCCACCACACTTTTCCTTCTTATACTGTAAATTAAAATTCAAAATATTTATAGGAAAAACAAGTAGTTTTCTATATGCTTATTTTTTTGAGTTAAATACACATATATTCCTTGTGGCTTATAAAATATAAGAGATTTAAATACTAAGGGTTTAAAGTAACGAGTATGGGATATATGATTTCATTTTGTAACAAGGTTGTGTACTAACACTAACCAATGTTAAGTTTTTTATTAAGTTTATGTAAGGCCCTGTTCCAGGTAACCTTACGGTTGGATTTGGACATTAGAAACACAAGTTCTCGAACATCAAATTTTATTAATATAAGCAGCGGAATATAAAACATAGTCATCAAAGATAACTTTTAACTATCTATCCAAAATCTATGCCAGGATGCCAGTCTCGACCTTATGCCAGGTAGCTTCCCAATCCATACCAAGCTCACCTTTTATTTCTGTAGCATACCTGTCAATCTAATATGCATACAATAATCAGCGACGCTGAGTGAGCTCTAGGTTTGCTTTATCGAATTCTTTTAACGGAACTTCATCAAAAACATACACTTTAACATACTTGACAACACATATACTTTAACTTTGTGCTTACGCTAGGGTAAGGCTTCTTTAACTACTATAATACTCGTTCGTTAACTATACTTTAGCTTATACTTTACCATTTCTTTATCGGTTACTTTATCTTTACTTTATCGGTACTTTAGTTTTATTCTTTTACTTTATCTTTCAGCTTAGCACAAATGCTTAGCTCCTTTATCAAGTAAGGAGTAACGAATGCCATTCTCCTTTAGCAGGCGAGCATACTTAAAGTATGGCTCCTATGTGAGAATGCACCAAGCATAACTCCTTTAGCAGGTGAGCATACCCAAAGTATTGCTCCTATGTGAGACTGTAACGAATGCAAATTCTCCTTTAGCAATACTTGCAAGACTTCTTTAGCGCACTTTAACATTTTATAGCTGTGCTTTAGCGGGTAACAGTTCTTCAAATATTATTCAAGTTCTTTAACATTTCACATGTGACTTTACTATCTTCTTTAACCTTTAACTGTAATAATACATATACTTTATTTCTTTGTGTAAGTTCTCAGTTAAACTATCTTTATCGCACGCTATACGAAGGCATCCATACACATATCTACCTATGGTTTCGGGGAGAACATCAACACCGGAACACTATAACTTGCGCAAGAACATCACTTGCTGCGCGAAAACTTTCCAAGGCGTGACAACTTGCCATGCAAGTTATCTCCATCTCGCGAGAACTATGAAAGGTACCCGTCTGTCGCGAGAACCAAACCTTTCGCGCGAGAACTTACTCATCACGCGAGAACTATACGGATGTTTGAAATTTCATCCCCAAGTTCTCGATTCTTTAACCATTTAACGCCCAAAAGCATGCTATAACAATCTATACTATTATACTTTATCAAAACATTCATTAAGGTATGCATCTTAGCCCCAAAACATGGTAAACACATAAAAAGGGGGTCTAGAACTCACCTTATGATATTTTGCACACGAACAACACTGAACCGAGAGCCTTTCGATCAGAAACTACATAATCATGCGCAATATCATTACACACTATTCATAAATGCATAAACACATCGAATATCATCGAATACATACCTTAAACACCACTTAGCACCAACTTCTCGCTTCTCAAGCACAACAACAGGGGTTTTCGCATGAAGTGGAGAAGATTGGGTGTTTGGGTCTATTTATAGTGTGTTTCTCTCTCTTCATAACTGTTCTGAGAACCTTTAGTCGCTCGAGAACTGCCTTCCACGCAAGACTTCCAGTCGCGCGAGAACCATGTCTTCCACACGAGAACTTTACTTTTCTTTTTAAAAATTTGGGGTGTTGCAGTTTAACTGTATTTTAGACATTTCACATATGATAAACTAATTGTGTAACTTATAAGATAGTTTGATACTTGATGGACTGTTTTTTTATGTATATCAATAAAATTTAAAAAATTAAAAGAAATACAACCTCTCCTCTTGCAATCCACAACAACACCACCATCCCCTACTACCACCACATCACCGGTTGTCTCCTAATCATTCTCATCCACCATTCTCTATCCGATCAAATTTCGTATTTTGTGATTATTTGATTTTTTAGTTAATTGTCTTTTAGATTAATATTAGTTTATTTCAAATCAGCCAATTCTTAGAGTTCAATTTGTTTAAGTTAGTTAATTAATTGGTCTGGTATAGTTAATCAAATAAAACTTATAATACTAACTATATGTTTCTTGTGGATACGATATTTTACTTATCTTGACTACCTAGATTATTAGGTTTTTGCATGATCCTAAAGATAGGTCATCAATAACCTGCTCATTGTACTTATTTATATTTTACTTTCTTTAGTACATATATACACATATTATAGATATGTATATATTTTTTCATGAGATTTAGACCGTGCATTGAACCATCGCACTGGTTTGTGGTTCCTTTAGGTCACGAACCCATCCAAGTTACAACAATAATTCAATTTAGATTAATTTTTCATAGCGAAAAGTAACACCAAATATTTTCTAAATTTCTCCCTTTTATTTCCTAAAGACTCAAAATACATCTGACTCTAATTTTAAAATATTTAACTAACAACCCTCCATCAATTTCATAACTGTTTAAAAAAAACTACCAAAATTAACCATATTTCAAAATTCCTAAAAGCTTTTATGCATAAATAAAGGAAAAATCTTACACCTTGAACTTTTAAATAGTGAAAGCGCTTAAGCCTAACTACGATTAGAATGGCTGAACTATATCATTAAACCATTAATTATTAAAAATATAGCAACAAAATATAGCAACAAAATAAGAAAAGAAAAGAAAATAGGACAGAAACTTCTCATATTAGAATGGCTGAACTATATCATTAAACCATTTACCTTTATATGTTAGACGGATATGTCTCACACATATTTTCAAGATACAAAGCACATATAGCAACAAAATAAGAAAAGAAAATAGGACAGAAAACTACTCATAAATTATTAAAAATATGAAAGATATTTCACTTATTTTTCACCATCAAGATTGAATGAGTAACTCTCCAACTAATACAAGTAATCAAAGTCCCGATAGGCATAATTTCGATTACATATAATGATATGTTACTCAAATTAACCAACTTATGCTTATGGAAGCCCTTGAATCGAGTCAACAAACAATGATAACACGTAGGGCTTGAACATGTCGGGCTTATCATGCTTATCACCATCGGTATACATGAAATGACCCATTCTAGCAAGGTTTATAACGCATTCGATGAATTCATGTGACAGTCCAGCTGAACCAATTGTTTGGAGCTCTTTATTTAGCTTCTTCCATGTCTCCAAAATTAACCTTTTTATGTGCTCTTTTGCTTCCTCTTGGGTGGCACCAGTCTCATGCATGTAGCATTGGATTGATTTAGGAATATCACCTCTTTCTAGCTCATCCTGGACCAACAAATTTGAATTCTAACTTTATATGTGATTTGGATTATTTTTGGGGAAGTGTAGGGCCCCCAAATGGGTCGTGTTTATGCGTTGATCAAAGATGGACACGAATTCCAGCTTTGTTTTTAGAATTGAACAGTGAACACATAATGAACCGGTTACTTTAGTGGCCCACCACTTCAACCGGCCGGACCGGCTCAACCGGATTTAAGAAATGAACGATGTCATAAATAATAGAAACATTAATACTATTTATATATATCTAATCTATAACAAAAAAATAGGAACACTATCTTGTTGTGATTTGCATTTTTAACAAATATTAAAACTTAAATAAATAGATATGGATTCTGTACTAAATTAATTTAAAAAGTGAGATTAAAAAGTAATAGAAACCGGCTATCAAAATATACCTAATCATTTTAGTTTATAACATAAAATGTATTTTTAAATTTTATAAACTTAAAATGTTTAAAAGTGTCAACCTGAACCTCATAACTCTTTTATTTAAACATGTTTGTTGTTTCGAATAATGTCACCCACAACAGCTTTAAGACTGATTTTTAATCTCTGATACATTTCTTAAAAAGGTATACTTCGCGTCAAATAATAAGAGTTTATAAATCACTTATTAATTCTTTCTTACACAAAACTCATTTAAGACTGAACATCAGTACCTAATTTGGTATGTTTCAGGAATATTAATAACTGATTTTTAGCCTCTAATATGTTTACTATTTATTAGAAACCGAATATCAATCACTCTTATAATAGCATCATTTCAAATTTACGAAAACACTTAGTTAGAACTGAACAGTTACTAAAGAGTTTCCCTAAAAAACTTCTAATTGTGTAAACATATTTGTGATTGAAGTTTAGTCTTAAGTAAGACATCGAAGCATTAAGGACAGATTATCCGTTACTAACATAAGTCACACAAAACCAGTCTCTAATAGAATTACCAACTGATTTATTAGTCCCAAATACTATGTATCCGAGACTAATAAATCATTCTCTAATAATTTAATCCCTAATGATCATTTTTCGTGTAGTGCCCAAGTTGTTTGAGCTAAACCAATCCCATAAACTTCATGTTAGATTCGTGTCATGTCACACCTATTGAATTGGGAGTGAATAAATGAGAATAGCTTTTGTATGATATTAATAACAGATGCTTACAAATGATGTGCCCATATCATTGGTGAGTCTCACAATAAGGCATGAATTGCGAATCAGATTTTCTGCTCGTCCTATTTGCTTCATTGCATCTTCTGAAACAGTGGTTAAAGTTAGCAGATATGCATGCTTGATGATCGGGAGAATTCCGATCGACACAGATGAGTTGTCGAGAAACTCGTTAAGTGTTGGTGTATATCCGCTATTGAACCATCTCGCCTCTATTATGTAAGTGTTGCATAACTCCTGCCACTGGAATGTAAAAATAAAGTTACACTTAATATAAGTATATATAAAATATCTTGGCTTTTTGCCACGACCATTTTTGGTCACATTTACTACAGACATGTGACAGATGAGTGGTCGCAAATACTCAGTTTTGTAGTAATGGATAACATATTATACTATTCAAAGTAAATGCATGTTAGTTTGGATTGCTAAGATTGGACAGTTACTGCTTTTTGTAACTAAGGAAGGACAAAGACTCCTTCATTCGCCAATACGTTATATGCCATCTCATTCATCGTGTTGTAGAGGGCGAAGAAGCTGATTTTCATATAATCTGGTAGTTCTTTGATCGCATTTAGGTCCCAACTACAAAAGGAATTATTTGCTCAAAAACATATGATCTATGAACAACTGCTAGCGGAGTTATGAGCAAAAACAATAGGAACTACCTGTTTATAACGTTCGTGAATTGTTCGAGTTCTTGTAAAGTACCATAGACATCATAGATATCGTCAATTGTGGTAATAATCGCGTTCACCTTTGTGAGATCTTTCCTTCCTTTAAAGCTAGGCAAGTAGTTATTAGCTACAGTCCACATAAAGTTCTCCACCACACGATCGCGAGCAAAGCCGAACTTTTCCCAACATGTTCCCTTCCACCATCTGTGTACGCAAAGATCCAAGCAGTTACAGTTTATTATATAACTTTATCATGATTAGAAAATATGATTTGATTCGTTTTCATCACAGTTGTTATTATAATACATAAAACCTAATTGTAGAGTTTTCATTATTATGTAGGAGTAGGTTACAACATGAATGTTTACATAAAGACTGTACGTCTAGATAATTTGTTGAAAGAAACTTACAATCGAATATCACAAATGATCTATTACGAAGAAATCAACAACAAACTCTTCAAGATTACTGAGTACAGAACTCTACTTGCGGGGTAACTACTTTCACTCACATTAGAACCTTATAACTACCTGTTAACAACCTTTAACAAATAGTTACACTTAACACCCTGTCAACTAAACATTAACAGCATTAGCCCCTAGACTTTATTACTATTACTAACTGAGCACAAACTACCTTACAATCTCCACCTTTATGCAAAATTCAACAAGAAAACAAAAAAAACAAATCAAGATACACCAAGCAGCTCCAAACAGTGCTGAAACTTAGAGCCATCTAGTGCCTTAGTAAACATATCTGCCCCATTATTCCACTTTGACTTGCTTGGAATTCACCACTTCTCTAATAAAATGTAACTTCACGTTGATGTGTTTGGTACGCTCATGAAACATTTGATTCCTAGACAATTGTAAGGCTCCCTGATTGTCACACCAAACAATTGGATCATCAACTTCAATACCAAGCTGGGAAACAAAGCCTCTTAACCACGAAGCCTCCTTCACTGCTTCTGTCAAAGCAACATACTCAGCTTCTGTGGAGGATAAAGCTACCACACGCTGCAGTGTAGATTTCCAACTAACCAGACTTCCATAGACAGTAAAACCATACCCTATTACTGACCTTCCCTTGTCTAAATCTTTTGCAAAATCTGCATCAACAAACCCAGATATAACATGACCTGAGCTTGAACCCCTTCCAAATACTAACCCAACATTTCTTGTACCATTAAGATACCTCAGAATCCACTTAATAACCTCCAAATGATTCTTCCCTGGATTGCTCAAATATCTACTCACAAGACTAACACTGTACCCAAGATCTGGTCTAGTACAGACCATAAGATACATTAGACTCCTAACAGCACTAGCATAAGGGACACTCTGCATAGCCTTTACATCATCATCAGCAACAGGACTGTCACAACTTGACAACCTGAAATGTTGGGCTAAAGGAGTAGCAACCGGCTTGCTTTGATCCATATTATAATTGGATAGTACCTTAAGAATATAAGAAGATTGAGTAAGATTTAATATACCAAGATTTCTATCTCTAGAGATTTCTATTCCCAATATTTTCTTTGCTTCACCCAACTCTTTCATCTCAAACTCTTGCATCAACATATCTTTAGTTGCTTGAATATCAGTCTTACTTTTACTAGCAACCAACATATCATCAACATACAATAATAGATAGACATAAGCACCACTGTCACACTTCTTATAATAGACACTGTTGGTGTGGTTTATGATATTTGTTAATAGAGAAAGAACAGAGAGAGTTTTTGTTGCAGACACTATTTTCAACACACCATATATTATACTACCAAACAAGTACATATAAAGAAAGAAACCACCTCATGCAATGTGAGTAAAAGGACTAACCAACTACACCCTACAAACTATAGCATACTACCATGATCTAGTATCCACTAACACACTACTCAATAATAAAAAATAAAAATACTTTCTGCTGCAAATTAAACCAAAACAAAAAAATAACCACTAGATCAAGTAATGACCCGTAAAACACTTTTGAACCCTTCAACCTATGCTTAAGATCCACTGCTCAAGCTTTGACTTTTCTGACATATTGAAGCCATCAAGATTAATTAACTTACACTCACCTCCTTAATCTTGATGTTAACCATTTTTTTTAATTAAAGTAAAGTTGGTTCTTCCAATTGAATCAAGTTAGCTTCTTTCTCTTTGTCTTTCCATTTTGTACACTCGTATGCGAAGTGTCCAAACGCTCCACACTCGTAGCATCGAAACCCGCTTTTATCTCCTCGACCCGAGCCCCTTCCACGTCATCTTTCCCCTCTTCCGGATACTCTTCCTCGACCTCTTCCCCGTCCATATTGCTTATCATCATACTCACTATTAGTCAATAAAAGTTGTCCCCGATCTTCTTCCTTTTCATCATGACTGATCGATGTCGTGTGATCGGTCAAAAATATTAATTAAAAGGTCCTTAATCACCCTTAATAGTAAAGGGTAAGAAGGGTGTCGAATCCATAGGGAATCACAGGAAAGTGCTAGTAACGATCAACTAAAAGAATTAAATATTGCAAAGTAAATTGATTTATGGATTTATTTGAGAAATAATTAAATGAATAAAATAAAAGTTTAGGTTTTTAACAATCTTGAAGAAAACGTAACCCACTTCAGGATTCAAGTTTGGCAAAGTTATAATTTTTCTTTAATGAAACCTAGTGAGAAGTCATTAATGGTGACTTACGCATGATATGATTAAGTGATAATCATGGATTAAAGCTTAAAGGGCCTTATTCACACAATTACCAATTTGAATAATGAAACCCTAATTCTAATAATCAATCACACAATGATTAAAGACAACCAAAGTTATAGAATATCAAAATTAGGTTTAAGCATAATCAAATCATTTAAATAATCAAATCATAAATTGAATCCAAACATACTTAAAAGGTTCAAGATCCAATCCCAAATCTATGTTACAAACTAAAAAAAATAAGAACTTGCACAAACCCGTCCCCCGAAGTGAATCACAATTGATTTAGCCTTGCATCATCATCGATTCTTCAACAAAGTTGTAATTAATCATGTAAATCCGGATGAATTTGATGTTGGAAGACCTTTTGAATGATGGAAGATGGTTACTTTTCGTCCAAGATTGATGTGTAAAAAGGTTTTTTTTCGTCCTAGGGTTAATCCCTCTTTAAAACCCTCAAATTAGGTTAAAATCCACCAAAACGCGGGGATCGGCGTCGGTGGCGCTCCCAACGCCATCTGGGCTGAAAGTTACTGACCAACGGTGGCTCTGACGATGTTTTTGACGGTATCGGCATCGGTGGCGTCGGTGGCTCCACCCCCTGCATAAACTTGATTTTCATGTGTAACATTTCGAGATCTTTCCGTTGATAGGTCGTGGGCCCCGTAACTATTCTCCTAGCTCAAGTTATACTCGTTTTAAGTTACCGTTATCTTGAAACTTCTCATTTACATATCTTCACCTCCCGAGCTCCAATTTTAGTCCCGTTTCTTCCCACTTTTTCGTATTCTTCACATTTATATTACAAACACAATAATATCCTAAAAGTAATTCTATTTCCCATAATTTGACACATAAAACATGGAATTAAAGCCTTTAAACATTGAACCTTCACCACCCGATCAATGACTTTTGAGCCTTTCTTCATATGCTTTGAGACTTCCCACCGCTTCTTCAAAAGGCATTTTTTCAATCTCCGAGTATTGCTTGATAGAAGCAACAATTGGTAAGTATTTCTTTGGGGCTGAATTGAGAAGCTTTCCCACGACGACCTCCTCTTCAAGATTTGAACCGAGACTTTTAAACTTTGCTACTATACTACCTATCTTTCCCAAAAAATCGTTAATTGTCTCGTTCTCCTTCATCTTTAGCATTTCCAACTCGCTCCTAAGAGTTTGTAATCATGCCTTTTGGACTCTGTCGGCTCCTAAGTATCAAACTCGGATCGACTTCCATACATCTTTAGCATCTTTATGTTTAGCAACCTGTAAAAGAATATCTTCAGGTAATGTTAAGAAAGTAATAGCTTTGTAGTATGATTTTTCTTTTCCTCCACGATTGCTCCAGTGGCAGGGTCTATCGCCTCCCAAAGACCATATGCTTTAAGTATTGTCTCGACTAAGATCGCCCATGACGTGTAGTTTGTCTCGGTTAACTTTGGGCATTGAAGAGATACATTTCATTGCTCTCGTATCGTCACTACTTCTGCGTTTTCTTCCATTTCTTGCTAAATACATGCTTAAATCTTTCTATCCACTATTACGATTTCTTGCTTTCTCCTGGCGCCTTTTGACTACTTCAAACTTGCTATTGATCGACCAAAACTTTCTGATTGGGAACCTTGCTACTTCTTTTCTTTCTTAGCCTGATCATATAAGATGATGATAGGCCTTACTTGCTTTTGCTGCTTCTTGCGTCTGATCATGAAGATAGGATCAGTTCTTGAAGTTTCATACGAGCCCAAGGTATGAGCCTAGGGCTCTGATACCAAATGTTGGTGTGGTTTATGATATTTGTTAATAGAGAAAGAACAGAGAGAGTTTTTGTTGCATACACTATTTTCAACACACCATACATTATACTACCAAACAAGTACATATAAAGAAAGACACCACCTCATGCAACGTAAGTAAAAGGACTAACCAACTACACCCTACAAACTATAGCATACTACCATGATCTAGTACCCACTAACACACTACTCAATAATAAAAAATAAAAATACTTTCTTCTGCAAATTAAACCAAAACAAAAAATAACCACTAGATCAAGTAATGACCCGTCAAACACTTTTGAACCCTTCAACCCATGCTTAAGATCCACTGCTTAAGCTTTGACTTTTCTGATATATTAAAGCCATCAAGACGCTTGTATCATTGTCTTGGTGACTGCTTAAGACCATATAGTGACCTCTTAAGCCGACATACCTTATTCTCATCCCCTTTAGCAACGAAACCAACCTGCTGCTTCATATAGATTATGCCATCAAGATTGCCATTAAGAAATGCTATCTTTACATCCAATTGTTCCAATTCCAAGTCTTGCACAACAAATAAAGCTAGCATAACTCTAATAGATGAGTGCTTTACTACAGGAGAAAAGATCTCATTGTCGTCAATACCTGCGCTTTGAGTAAATCCTTTAGCAACTAGCCTTGCTTTATATCTAGGAGCCTCAACACCCTTGATGCCTTCTTTCAACTTGTATAACCACTTGCAACTTACCAATTTCTGCCCCTTGGGAGATTCTACAAGTACCCAAGTTTCATTCTTATGTAAAGATGCCATTTCTTCATTCATTGCTTTTATCCACTTATCATTATCACCATATGTAGCAGCCTCATGATAGGTAAGTGGTTCACACATGCCTTCACACTCAGCAACACTGAATACATAAGTAGATATATCATCATTGTTTCTATATCTGGCAGGGGGAATAATCTGCCTCCTAGGCCTTTCTCTTGCTAGACTTTGGGAACCAGTGTCCACCCTTAAGCCATCTTCTTCTGAATGGTCATTGCCACTGGTTTTAAGACCACTTTAAGATGCACAAGACCTCGGCTCCACCTTAATTTGAACACCTTTTCCTTTACTAAGAATGTCAAAAGACTTTTCATCTTGTCCACTTATCAAATCCCTAAACATGACATCTTCTCTGAACACCACATCCCTACTAATCATTACCTTTGGACAACCTTCATCCATTCTCCACAACCTATAACCTTTTATCCCTTCTGGATACCCTAGCATTACATACTTGGCTGCTCTTGGCTTAAGTTTCCCTGTATTAACATGGGCATAGGCTACAGACCCAAATACTCTCAACCTGTCATAATCACCAGCTACTCCAGACCACATCTCCATTGGTGTTTTTGAATCAATTGCTGATGAGGGAGAGAGATTCACTAAATGAGCAGCAGTTGATAGTGCTTCTGCCCAAAACTTCTTAGGCATTCCAGCATCAAAGAAAATACATATCACTTTATTTAGTAATGTACGATTCATTCTCTTTGCAGCCCATTTTGTTGTGGGTACCCACCACTGTCAAATGTCTAGCTATCCTATTTTCTTTGCAATATTGGTTAAATTGTTTATTGCAAAACTCTAATCCATTGTCAGTTTGCAGCTTCTTGACCTTCTTACCTATCTGGGTTTCTACCAGCACCTTCCATTCTTTAAATTTTAAGAAAGTCTCATCTTTGTGTTTTAACACAAACACCTATACACGCCTTGAGTAATCATCACCCATGGACAGAAAATACCTTGCTCCACCTAATGACATTGTTCTAGCAGGACCCCCATAAGTCAGCATGTATGTAATCCAGTACCCCTTTAGTGCAATGCACTCCTCTATTGAACCTCACTTTGTGAGCTTTTCCCATTAAACAATGCTCACAAAACCTAACATCACACTGCTGCACACCTTTGACCAGTGCAGTTCTAGTAACCCTTGTGTACTAATATGCCCCATCCTCTTATGCCACCTCATAGATTCTATATCTACTTCAACTTTGACATTGCAGGCAGACCTAAGATTGACTTTCCCATCTAGGAAATAGGTATTGTTCCTTTTCCTTGTACCAGAAAGTACTGTCATAGACCCTTTTATGACTTTGGCTTTTCCATTCTTGAGACTAACATGATACTCATGACTTTCAAATGTTCCAAGAGATATTAGATTTCTTTTAAGGCTTGGTATGTACCTGACATCTTCAAGAGTGATCTCAGTACCATTGTCCAACTTGAACTCAATGGTCCCCAAACCTTGAATGTCACAGGGTCTATCATCACCAAGTTGAACCAGCCCATAACTTCCCATCTTTAGTTCTTTGAAGAACTCCTTTCTAGATGTCATATGATATGAACAACCAGAATCCATTATCCATTTATTTTTTGAACTTGTGTTAGCAGCAACAAGAACATCTGCACTATCATATCCTTCAGAGTTTACATCAGGGAACTCTGGTTTCTTTTTCTTGCCCCTCTCAGGGCAATCCCTCTTAAGATGACTGTCAGAATTGCACACGTAACATCTTCGTTTTCCCCTACACTTCGACCTTGATACATTCTTGGCTTTGCCCACTCTACTATCCTATTTTCCCCTAGCAAGAAGATCTTCTGCCGGATCATCCTTGATCTCAGATCTTTTCTACAGTTCTTTCGAATTCAAAGCCGCCAAGACTTCATCCATTGACAAGGTGTCTCTACCAAACATCAGTGTATCAACAAAATGTTCATACACTTGCGGTAATGATGCCAAGAAGATGATAGCTCTGTCTTCATCCTCAATTGTTACCTTGATGTTCTCTAGGTCAAGGAGAAGCTTGTTGAACTCATCCACATGATCATCCAATGACCTTCCTGAGTTCATTTGAAAAGTATATAATCGTTTCTTCAAATACAGCCTATTTGCAAGAGATTTGGTCATATACAATCCTTCAAGCTTTGACCATTCCTTCGAAACTTCCCTAAGAACCCGGTCACCTAGGCTCAAGATGATAGCACTATGTGCTTTCTCCATCATCTCTTTTTTTTTCCTTTGCCGCCATTATTGCAGGTAACCCAGCTTCTCCCTTTAGGGCATCGACCACCCCACTGTGCACCAATAGAGCTCTTATCTTCAATCTCCACAGGTTGAAGTCATTTTTTCCATCAAACTTCTCCAAATCAAACTTCGTTGAAGTCGTCTTCCCAATTTTTGATTTCGTCTTACGCTAACCCTAGTTTTATTTGATCGATCGTTGAGTCGTAGCTCTGATACCAATTGTTGAAAGAAACTTACAATCGAATATCACAAATGATCTATTACGAAGAAATCAACAACAAACTCTTCAAGATTACTGATTACAGAACTCTATTTGCGGGGTAACTACTTTCACTCACATTAGGACCTTATAGCTACCTGTTAACAACCATTAACAAATAGTTACACTTAACACCCTGTCAACTAAACATTAACAGCATTAGCCCCTAGACTTTATTACTATTACTAACTGAGCACAAACTACCTTACATAATTGAATTAATAATATGAAATATGCATGGGTTTTTGCTATGGATTTTACCATAGCAAATACATGTTTTTAGTAGTGTTATGATATTGGGATCATATTTGCAAAAAAATAAAAATTAATAGATGATGTACCGTGATGCGCATTTCAAATCCTCTTGGTGAACTGCTTGCACCATGTTGAAGTCCAATTTCGCAAGCTCAAGCACTACGGGACTCGTGTCGCGTCTTCTCTCGTACACTTCGATAAACCACCTCGCTTCCACCCGAGGCACCATCCAATGAAGTGGAAAATCTAATGCGCGACTTACTAATGATATAGTACTTTTATCAGCAGTCTTGTCTATTCTTTCTTTAAGATACAGTTTTGTAAAAATTCTAGCATCATCCAAAATGCTTTCATTCTCTACTAAATAATAAGAAGCTTCATACAAGTTTAACATACTGATGATATCTTCATTTAAGTGTCCCTTGACAGCTCCATTTTCATCTATGTTGTCCTTGAATATCTCTACTCAACACAAATAAATCATGATTATAAATTAATCAAATTAAAGGGCTAATTATATTTTTATATCACTACTAAAAAACTGTGTAATTGCTATTGCAATGTCTGTCGCAAAGCAGCTCCAAATAGCCTTTTTGTGACTGATTTGCAATTGAAAATGCGGTGGTAAAAACTTTTGCGCGTCAGTATTCTCATTTTGCGATAGATTTGCAACTGAAAATTTTGTCTAGGATGTTATAATTGATTATCGACGGACCCATTTTGCAATTGATTTATCTGCAATCAACTTGTTTTGCAATCGCTTTAATCCCCCCCCTGTGACCGTCCTTTTTTGTAACCAATTTGTGAGCGCTCTGTTTTTCAACCATATTTATAATTTTAATTAGTTAAATAACTCTATTATTTTGCGACAAAATCTAAACAGTCACACAATATGTGACCACGTGTTAGCGTTGATTCAATTTCTGCCGCTAACTTGTGACCACTTAGTCTTGGTCGCAAAGCGACTTATTTTCAGTCGCAAATACCTAATTTTCTTGTATTTTTAATTATAACATTATACCTTGAGGGATATGATATCCATGTTGTCTGAAGAGTCGAAAACCAAGGGATTTAAGATTTAAATCCATCTTATTCCACTGTTCATGACTTTTGTAGTAGTTGTGGTATATCGTCTCCAAAACATTGCTAATCTCATTCACAAAATCATACGAAATTCCAAGTTTCTGCAAATCATCAATCAAATTGAGTTTACTTAACGGATTTTCCTCAATTTCATTTCCTTCGCGGATCATAGTCCTCACTAAGTCTTTTAAAGTTCGTGATCTCGCCATGTACTTCTCTCCCTATATACATTCACAAGCGCGCAAATGTTATTATTGTTAGCGCGATTATATATATATATATATATATATATATATATATTATTAAACGAGAGCAATATTCGAAGCATTCAAAGGGTGGTTGGAGGAGATCATTATCTCTTTATCTTTATATTTATCTTTATAATTGTTTGAGTCGATAAGTATTGATTTCTAGATAAAGTTTGTTTAGTTTGAATTATAAGATAACTTAGACTTCAAGTTTTGTTATTATATAAGTCTTTGTATTCTCTTTATTTTTCAATTGAATGAGAATTAAGTTAGTGCTCTATTCTCTCAAATTGTTTTCTTTTTTGCGGGTATCATACCATTCTGCAGAAAACAAGAATTTTAGTTCTTTGGTTTAATACACAGCTTGTGTCTGTCACGTTGGTTTGATCTGGTTTAACATATATATGTATACATGTCTCCAAGATAATGAAATGACTGGTTCATCACATCAAGTCGAATACAAGACCAAACAGAAGTTGGAAGATTGATACCAAGCTAACAAGTTCATGTACAACGTAGAATATGAACCTAGCAAACTTGAATCTCTTAAGATTCAGTAATATCAGTTAATAACAAATTACCTTTTCACCTAACTAACCTTTTTTAGTATTAATTAAATGTTTTGGTTTATAGAATAACATTGGTTAAACAAGATATTCTTTACTATTTAGACTAGTAAAGAAACTAAATTACCACAAACAAGGGCATGTTTGTGTTTCATCTTTAAACTTTTACCTAAATGAACGTGAATACTTAATCAAATGACTGTATTGTTTGGTCTATTTGATAAGAAAATGAACGTGTTCATGTTTGTTTAATTATGTCGGTTTGTTAATACTCTAAACAAACATAAACGACGACAAGTAAACATCAACTAAAAGTAAATGACAATATCAAATTAAAGTCTCTGTAGAATCATCACCACATGATCATTCATCCAACATGCATAAAATGGACGAAAATAAACAAGTGTAAACAAATGAACTTAAATGATGCAAAAACGGACGTTAATGAATGTACGAACGAGAAACATATTCACGTTTGTTTATTTAATGAAGCAAACAAAGTTTTTCATATTTGTTCATTTATTAAAGGGGACAACATCAACGAATTTCTTTCAAACGGTTCACGAAGGGTTAACTGGACGTCATACTTACTGTATATTCGCTAGAAAGTGACTGACTAAAATCATATGACCATAGCGAAGGCTGATAGTTTGCTGATCTTCTCATAGGGTTTTCCATGGTGGTAACATCTTTAAGATTGGATCGGGGTGAATATAGTGTCTTTCTAGAGGCAACAATATTTCTTTGACTTAGTGAACTATTGCAAAAGAAAAATGGAGATGAAAGTGCATATATTGTTGCCATTATCACAAAAGATTGTTTTTATGATGGTTTCGTGACATTGTAGATGGGAATATATACACACCTTAACTCAATGTCACTCATCATCGACTCTAGAAAAGTCAAACTATATGGCCTATATTATTCGTGTTTAAGCATATTTTAGTAATGAATAAGATATTCGATTCGTGTCATGTTTGGGATCCACATGTATATGGGCAGATTCTGTAAAAGGTTTTTTTACTTCTAGTCGGCATACCATATATACATTTGTTAAATTACAGGTAGTTTTGGACGCATCGTTCTCATGGTTTGGCCGCTTAAGCAGTTTTTAGTCATGAACAAGATACCTGATTTGTGTCACATTTGTGATCCACATATATAAATATGGATGGATTCTATAAAATGTTTTTTTACGTGTATTCCAGGGTGAAGGTATATATGTACGTTAAATTACGAGTGGTTATGAGCACTTCATTCATGCATCTGGGCACCTTGGACGTACCATTAAGCTGGATAGATGAACCGTTCTATTAGGTTTACGCACATCGTTATATGCACATTCCTTCAATACTTCTTTTTGAAAAATGTTCTATTTTATAAATATAACAATCCTCTGTTTAAAGTAAAAAGAAAAACACTCTTGGTTTTATGTATTTTCTTAATAATAGTATAAAAAATTAATTGAGTAAAGAATTTGATGAAATGATATTTAAGTACATCAGCTTTTAGGTTTGATTCCTTTTTTACCATTTCAATATTTTTAGGTTTTGTTATGAGTCCAAATATTAAAACACCCATCATTATAAATCGAGACCAGCATATACATCTCATATAGCTTTATACCGGAAAATTCAGGGGGGCTGTTAGACGCCTATACAACCCACATAGCCTCAGAGGGGTTATATATGTTATATAGGGCTATACGACCCCCTATACATTGCGTATAGGGCTATGACCCATATAGAAATCTAAGGGTGTTAATTTATAATTAAAGGGTGTCCCAATAACCTGACCTTTTGTTATTTACAATTTTGTTACCGCCTCAATTTTTATGATTGAATAATTGAATCAATGATGTCTCTAAATGTCTAAATACAACGATGTGTCCAAACATGTTATAACTAAACATAGTGAAAATTGGATCTTTCCCGTTGTTCAATAAGAGGATGACATCCCTTAGCTAGATAGTAAAAATTGGATTTGTTCCATTATTCAATAAGAGGATGAACTCCTTAGAGGATGACATCCCTTATAGTCGGATGAAAAATATGTGGTTACACTCAAATCTAGTTAATTGATTCAATGGTATTCATTTATATCTCTTTGACTCTTGATCAAGTAACAAAAGTGTTGAATATTATATAAGATTGGTCCTAAATCATGTCTCGAGTTCAATGAGATATCTATCGTAAAAAAAATAATCGATGACTTACCATATACCATCGACATGAAGTATGCATACATATGTCACTAGGGTCGTGATGGGTGCACATGTCTAATACATAACTTATAATAAGAATGTTGATACTTGATAGTGATATATGATCACATGCACTAAACATAATTATTAAAAATGAGTTCAAATATGATTTGAATATAAACAACCCCAATATATGTATATTTTATCATTTTGGAAATTGTTAAACATACAACAATAAATTACAGATGCTTTGAAACATGATTTATTATACTTTATACAATTGATGATGCAAGTATTTACGATTTTCATTTCTTATATAAAAGAACTTATATTTCAAATAATATGTTTGTACTAATCATCTTGGAAATAAATTGTTTTAGCCCCTCTCAATGAATTGCCGAACGTTTGATTGGTATGGTCTTTTCAAGGAAACTGAAATTGCTAATTTAATACTTGGAAATTATGAACTGATTTTGAAAGAGATGTATATTTTGCCAATTTAATATGGTAAGTTTATTTTAAAAAAATTCCATGTGCTTTTTTATTGGAGGTTGACGATGGGTAATGTGATTTTAAATTATTTGTGGGGGCCTAAACTTTAATTTTTTTAGTTCAAAATTGCAAGCAATATCTAGAATTTTGATTTTTTACGGTCACATACTTTATTCTATAATCATTCTACTTTTAAAATCACCATACTTGCATCTATAATTTTAACCTAAATATGTTGATTGAAGAGTATAACAATTTGATATGAGGTAATAAAATTAACGAAGAAATAAAATGAATGAAAGAATAGAATGGATGAAGTAGTGAAATGAATTAACGAATAAATAAAATGGATGAAAGAATAGAATGGGTAATGAAATTAACGAAGAAATAAAATGAATGAAAGAATAGAATGGATGAAGTAGTGAAATGAATTATTACATTATATTGTCCTGTTTGGTTACATTGGGGAAAAAATAAATCATTATTTTATGTTGTTTGTTAGGTAAAAAAAATAAAAGAATTATATAAAAAAATAGTTATGATGGTGATGTCTGGGGAGGTGGTAGCCGATGGTAGTTCCGGGTGGTGGTGGGTGGTGACAGCCAATGGTGGTGGTGGCTACGGTGGTGGCGGCGACAACTACAATGGTAGTGGTGATGGTTGTGGTAGTCGGAAATGGTGGCCACTAGTGGTGGGCGTGGGGTGGTGGTGGTGGTTGGCAGTAGTGGTTGCGGTCGGTGGGTGGTAGTGGTGGTGGCCTGTGGTGATGGTGGTTGATGGTTACCGGTGGTGGGTGATGGTCGTTGGCAGCAGCGGCGGCGGTGGTTGGTGGTGATGGTGGTCGGTGGTGGCGGTGGCTGGTGAGTAAGGTTGGAAGAAGAAATGGAATGAAAAAAAAGGTGGATGGAATGAGTTTGATGTGTTTAGAAGGAATGTGATTGCTTATGTAATTGTTCATTTCATTCCCTTGACGAACCAAACTTGTTTTTTTTTCATTCACTCTCAATGATTTATTTCATTTTATCTCTCATTCCTTCTTGTCAAACGCTACCTTAATTTTTTGTAGATAAACCTTTGAGAAATTACAAGCTTGATCCTTACTATTCATTCAACCGTAACACAATGATCCTTGGCATGCATGACAGTTAGGTTTTTCAGTTAAACAAACAAACACACGCAGTAAAATCTGACTTCTAAAGTAGAGGGTAGGGTGATGGAGACAAACTTTATCTTTCTTTCAAAGGGATATAAATACCTTTATAAGTTTTTCTATCAAGCGAGTGAGAAATAACTAAAATATCCCTTACTATTATCTAGTACAATTTTAACTGCAATGAAATTTTAGGATATTAAATTTAGCCACAAACTTTTCCCTCTTATATTATAAATTAAAAATCAAGATATTTATTGGAAAAACAAGTAGTTTTTTTTATAATTATATATTTTTAGTTAAATATATATTTGGATACCAAGGTTTTATAAGGTTTAAGGTTTCATTTTATAACAAGGTTGGGTACTAGTAATAACAAATGTTAAGTTTTTCGTTAAGTTTGATAGCATTTTAGAAAATTTACAAATGATGGACTAATAGCGTAACATATTAAGATACTTTGATATTTGAGGGACTGTTTATGTATTTTATGTAAAATATTAAAAAAAACAAAAAATAACTTACAGACTCTCCCTTTGCCAAACCACAACGACACCACCACCCCGCACTACCATCACATCACCCGTTGTTGCCATGGTATCCGATTAAGTTTGAAGTTTGAAGTTCGAAATTAACTAATGTAAGCATTTATTATATTTAATTATGTAATACGGAATACTCTTAACTAGTTCTATACTTCAAACTTTCTTTCCACTATTAACTTCATTATCATAGTTTGTACCCCATGCTCGTGGATCACATCTCACCCAAGATCTCTTTTTTAGGTGAAAGTTGCCGGAACCCAAAACGCTCTTATTAAATCAGAATATATTGTTCTCAAAACCTAAAGAATTACAAATATCATAAGCATATGTTATTTAAAGTTCTATAGTACATAACTAGATTAATACTTATATGTTACACGAGTCGAAATAAAATAAATATATAATAAGTTATAGATATGTATAATCTAATATTTGTTATTGATAACATATCAATAAAAGTAGTTGCATATAACAAACATATTTGAGTTATAAAAAATATTATAAAAAAATAAATAAATATGATTTATAACTATCCATAAACCTTTTTATATACTTTTTAAAGTATTTAGTTTTAACAGTGATTATCAAAAACTTCAAATTTTATTTTAAAATTTTTCAACTTATTAAACCATTTTTAATGAGATGGTTTATTTATTTATAGAAAGAATTTAATTGATTAATCTAATTGTAAATAGCATTTATTAAGGAAACTCGTTTGAACAAAATATTGTTTACCAAAACTTGTAAATTTATTATGATGATGACAATTAATTAAAAGTTACTAAAATCATAATAATTTAAATAATTAAAATTTAATATATAAGTTTTCTTATTCTAAAAATAGGCAAAAGGTTACTTAAATCATAAGAATATTTCAGTGTCTTACAATATAGTTTTATAAATTTTGAAATTTTTATATTTCTTGTTTTATTAATGCTGATTATAACTAACATATAAATATTCATAGAAACTCTTGGTTTACAATTGTTTGATATATTAAAGTCATGTAATACATAAGTTTTTAATCTAATACTCTGGTAACTAGTTTTCCATAATTTGGATTTTTCAAGTGACGTAAATGATTGAATATTCTATACATTAGAATACTTATTTTGACTTTTTTATTTTTTATTTTTTTTCCCTCAAAAAGAAAATATATTTAAATCAATTCCAAAATTGGTTATTGTCTATCTAAAATTTGGTAATATGACATTCCATGAAAATATATAAACTACTAACAATATTGACCGTTTAATTCTTTTGTCAAGAATATATCGTTTAGTTTGTAAAGATTAGCGTGTAGTTTACAATTCTTCTCGATTTTATTTTGTTCAAAAGATTTTCTAGATGTTTAGTTATTATATCAACATTTGTAGTCGTAGCTCATTGTATTTAACATTGGCTTGACACATATTCTTAGTCCCTTTCGCCTTAAAAACTGATCCTATAAAGACCTTGCATTAGTTAAACTGGATGATTATTCTGGCTTTCATTGACTTTAGGCTAACAAAATTTTCTATTAACAGAAGTGTTTAATGTTGAAATATTGGTTTTCTACTTCATTTTATTTTCACTTGCATTAAAAACACGTATATGACAAGGGTTGAATATACTTGCTCAGGAAGCAACTTAATTTACAACATGACATATAATATGGTTTATTATAAAAACTCTGACTTATAGTATACTCAAATTAGAATCATTCTAAGTTGAAAGAGCAATTTTTTTTTACTCCATCCTCAGACACTTTTACATATACTCAGTATGCTTCCAAAACAACCATCAAAGCGAATGATATTAATAAAGAACCACAGTTGACAAAACCAACTATAAATACTTTCATAGTTGGTTTGATGTTTAAGGGGGTTTATGCATAAAAAGGTTGCATAGTTTCATCTAAATCCTATGAAAACAACATATAAAAGATATTGCAATTTCCATGACAGATAATGAGTATATCTTGGAAGCTTCACACGTGGCCAATTGAATCAAATTATCATCTTCATCTCGGATTCAGTCTATCTCTCAGTCGTGATCTTATATTTTCTTATTATCATCAATTTATCATCAAATCAGGTCTTTGATTACACCCTCACACTCGCAATCATGCATAGAAATAAAACCCTAAGTCTATTTGCACAGTCGAATTCGTTTTCGGGTTCAATTTGAGTAATTTGCAATCTAGGGTTTACCTGATTTGGGAGTTTAATTTAAATATTGTTCTTATTTATTTCCTCTTGAATCAATCCGTATTCAGGGCACCCCCATATTATTTTTAGACTTAGTTTTTTTATCATTTTAAATTCCAGAAAAATATTAATATGTTATTATATTAATATAAAAAAATATTTTATTAATTAATATTATTTCAAAAATTATTAATTAATTTCTAAAAATTCTAAAAAAATATAATTTTCATTTTTTTACTTTTAAAGATTATAAAAATATTATAAATCTACTTACAAGTTTTAAATTTTATATAAATTCTTCTAAAAACAATATATAGTATTTTAAATCTTGATTTAATTCAAATGCAATTCAAATAAATAAATAAATAGCAAATTAATTATTTTGAGAAAGTTATTTAAATAATTATTAAATTAATTACACTTCAATATTCAAACTCTATTTATTATATTATTATAAATTAAACATTTAATTGTATTTTTCAAAAAAAAATTAATTGTATTTAATTTATTATTAATCATTTGTTTTCAAATCTAACCAATTTATTCTATTTCATTAAACCATATAAATTATTTTATTTTAAACTATTTGTTAAACCCAAATTCCCAAATTGAAACCTAGTTTCTCGAATCAATATTTTCTCTTTAAACATGTTATTATTTCAACTTAAGGCACAGTTCCTTAGGTTAACCCGTAAAAAATCTTGATGCCTATTCTAGCTTTTCATTATCTTAATTACATACAATTACCAAAATGGGCATTCATAACCTATTTTTCTTGTGTTTAACAATATGAGGAAAAACATGTGATTCATACTCAATCCATTGTTATTCATTATTAATTTTATTCAAAAATCAATTCAATTTATATTATGTTATTACTTGCAATGTGTGTTTATAGTTAGATAAACATTTAGTCTAGCACAATCATTTATTTATACAAACCACTAGATCAATAATAGATCTATTGGCTTGACAAACCCACCCTATTTGATTATTCAAGGGTGATTGAAACCGGATTCATACATAATCATAAAACTTCGTCTGCGAACTGAGTAAATTTAACCATTAGGTTTGATTGTGTTTAGTTTGTCTTTTATGTTTTACAATTGCCTTATAAGTTACGACATGTCATAAAAATTGAATTATTTCAATGAATTTTTGCAATATATCTATGTATGAAAATCTGTGTATACTCACCGGTTAATTCTTTAGTTGACTTGTTATTTTTCACATGATTTTAAAAAATACAGCGTAGTTAGATTACATGCAAAGTTTACATCTAGGATGTTGGATCTAGTCTAATAATAAGATAATTGTTATGTTCCTATTTAATTCATGTCTGATTGTAAAACATTATTTGTTTGTTAAATGATTATGAAATTACATTTAATACTACTTTAACATTTTACATACCATGTGCTATGACTAATCGATTCACCTTCGTCTGCCCTGATGATTCCATAATCGGTTGGGGTGTGACATAAACCCATAAATTACCAAACCCTTTATGATGATGGTGAACATCGACAGACAAGCAATTAAAATAGAGACAATGATGAAGAACCATTGATGGAGATGAAGTCCAGTCGATGAAATGAAGGAACCATGATGAATGGAGTCGTAAGATTTAAAAGAAATGTAACATCCATAAAATATCATGGTTAAAATAAATATTATAGTTATGATAGGTTTAAGATAATAATAATTATTATGATGTAGCATCCGTGAACATATATTATTTATTTAAAAAGAAAATGTGTTGTGTGAGTTACATTCTATTCTACTAGGAACGTGCCCACGCAATGCGGCGCGTGCAACACTTTTTATTATGGTACTCGTCTCTGGTTAGTTTTATATTTAAAAATCTAAATTCTTTTTTTTAAGCATATTGTAACAAACATGGTAAAAATTGTATATAATTAAAGATACAATGGTCTAAGTGTAAATAAGTTTAAAGTTTCACTTTTTAGTAGCGCTAGAAAGACATAATTACTCTTATTAAATTGATTTTTTGGGTTGTACATTGTACTTAAAATTTACAAATTTCTTAACTTTGGCTGTAATCTTTCCTTCGTACATTATAATATAGTACGGATAATATTAAAAAACCAAGTGTGATGAATAGTGGATTTTGATGGTTTTTAATCTGACCACGTAGGTAATATTTTTTGTGTTTGTTCCCCTGTGTGGCTCTATATAAGCCATTGTGCCCTAAATCTGGCTCTTTGATATGCTTGCCCAGCCTCTTCCTCTACTTCTGAGCGGAGCGAGGGCGATGGGCGGCGATACGGTGGACCTTGGCGGGGGAGGCGGAGACGGTGATGTCTCTGAGGTCAACCATAGAGGTTAAACGATAGTCGCATTAGACGTCGCCGGTGGTCCCTGCGACCGCCTTTGGTGGCGTCCGAGTGTAGGTGATCGCCTCTTTGCCACCTGTTTCCGGCAAGGCCGACCTTGGCTGCCACGACCGATTATCTCCCCCCTCTATGATTTCAGCCCTGTGGTCTCCGCCTACATCTACCTACTTGAAATGTGGATTTGGTGTTTATGGGTTTCATCTTGAGATGTTTCTGATTAGAAACCCTAGTATGTTTTTGGACACAAATTTTGAATCATTAGTTGATGATGTGGGGTGTGCCTCATCTGAGACGTTGTATGGTCGCTGCCTTTGATCTGTGACGGTTAGGCTTTCCTCAACTAAGACTTTTTGGCTTGGATTTGTTCTATTTTGTTCTTCCGATGATGGTGACTGTTATCTATTGTTTGATGGTGGTGTTGATATGTTGATGATGATGAATACATGTGTTCATCTGAGGCCATCTTTTTTGGGGTTGATTATTCTATCAATGATGGTGACACTTATGTATTGCTTAACGGTGGTCTAGATGTGTCGATGATGATGAACACAAATTCATCTAAGGCCATTTTACCCAGATCTGATTTCTTACATTTCTTTTAGGGTTGATTGTTAGGATTGTTGTTACTATTATGTTATTGAACATATTGGTCAACGATTTGTATATTTGCTGAACTTATGTGCTGCCATTCTAGTGATGGTGAAGCAGCATTTGTTTCTAAGTATTAATTTTATCGCTGCTAATGCATTAACCAACATTGTTCAATGGCTCCCGATTCTGGTTCTTTCATAACTATTGAGATTGACTTCTTGTATAAATATGGGTGATAGGCGATGAATATAAACGGATGCCTTTTATCATTGTTGTTTTGGTATGGTAAACGGTTAGTTTGCAGCCACAACAAACTAGCATTTCCGAGCCTTTTATCGAGTTATCTAATTATCGATTCAACACCCCTGCGAAACGCCAAGGGAGAAAACAACTAGTTAAATTATAATTGGGTCTAAATACACGATAGACACCCACACCGGTTAGATATTTATTTTTATGAACTAGAATATTAAGATAAAATTAAAGGGGTCATCGTTGCCACATGAATAATCTTGAGGAGTAAATAGATAATATAAATCGGTGAGTCACATAAGATAGAAAGCCACAGTGTGACACCTGTACGTTGTGTCTTCCACCTGTTACCTTAAATCCAGATATATTAGCATACTAGTAGAAATGTCAGCGCGTTGCGACGGTATGACTATTGCGTAACTTTTTGAGAATTCGATTTAGTCGGTATCGGTTCGGTGTGTTATGACGTAAATTAAAAAATAAAATATAATTATTGAAAAAATTGAATGAAAAAAAACAATTATGTATATTACAAAAGTCTTTAAGGCAATTATATTATCTCAACAAGATTAATGAAAACATAGGTGATATTTGTGTTTGGAAATCACTTGTTACTTGGGTTTTAGGAGGGGTTTCATTCTATGAATGTACGTTAGAGTTTTATAATAATCGGATGCAGCTTTTGGTGGTGATTTGCATTGACTAGAGAAAGTTAATAGAGAAATTGTCATCATAAATTACCATCTTGATTGTTATTGACCTGTTAACAACCAACAAGGGAAATGAGAAGAGGGATTAGTGCTTAATCGCAATGAATGAACGTCATTGAAAGTAAACGGTGGTTTTGTTTGGACACGTGTATATCCTTTAGTATTTGTATTTTAAGCATCATATGTTACACTTTATTGTAAGGGCATACATGGAATAAAATTATTAATTTAAAATTTAAACATGACTTTTCATATGGATGTCTTAATCCATATGTAAAATTATCATTATAAAAGATATAGATAAATATAAAAATTATTAAACTCACAATCTGTCCTTAGAAAAATAATAGTATTATAGTTATTATAAATATGAAGATATATATAAGTCATATACTTAAATATTTAAAAAAATAATACCCTTCTTAAATATCTTGCACTCCTTTGTACATGTTGTTTCTAACACTTGTTTTAAAAATGCTTTAAACTTTTTGTTTCTTCGTCCAAATAATATACCATTTTCTTGAAAATTTATGGACTTGAGTCATAGTGATAATATTTTCTGATCCGTCATCAGATAGTACCAATTTTTTAGGCAATTTAAGTTATATCATTCTTCTGTCAGACGTGACTTATACATAGTTACAGGTTTGCTAGTCAATTATTTTGATTACCTCAAATTCTTTGGGTTTCCATAGGTATCAAGTCAATAGAAATCAAGTAACCATTCAAGCTTATCATATGATTCTTAATGATGTCAACTATTGTCTTTTGTCTCCCATTAATCATTCTATTTATGAAGGTATGGTGTAAAGCTTGAGTTTTTTAATTCATATATGGCCTAAAGATAGTTGATACTAAGCTTTTATTCACACAAATGTAATCTTTTTGATTGAAATGAATATATTGTGAACTAGATCTAATTGGTTACATGTAGTCATAAATGCCTAAGATAACTTTCATTTGACTTCAGCACTCATGTGCCTCTATAGATACCTTGTTACCAAAGGTTGGAGGGTTGCAGGTCATGAAGAATTTATAAGAATACTTTTATACTTATTTTTTTATTTTTTAGTTTCTTTGTCTAGATCTTTGTTGTAGATAACGAAAAACTTTTCTATAGTTTGTTTCCTACTTTGTCCGGATTAGATCTTGGTTGACAACTTGAGTACAAAATTTTGTATTTGCTTTGTATCTAATTGTTCCTTTATAGATACTCATATTCGTTCTACATCCGGATCACCTTTGGCATTCTAGCTTACTTTCGGGTCATACTTGATACTAATTCCAACATTTTAGGATATTATCCTTTCTTCATATACTATTCATTACTTTATATTTTATATTTTATCGAATAACATCCTTGTTGAATATCAATACAACATTTAAGTATCTGATAATGCCCATCTAGCTCCTATGTTCATGATCCATTTGATCACTAGTCCTTATCATATGAAGTTGTCATGCCACCATTAAGACGTAAACATTAATCAACATGATGCAATCTTATTAGGATGTATGTGTTATTGTAAATTCACCATTATGTAAATCTAAGCATAATCTTCAATTTACCTTACACGAATATACTAGCTTTCCCTCATTATGTATCATAATGCAGCGTTTAAATATGAGTGACATCCTCTTGAGCATTCGCCTTCACTTGCTTACTTAATCATCAATTTCTATAATTTATTTAACTATAATTAATTGTGAATTACTTTGCATGGTCACTATTGTTCTATTAGACTACTTAACATGAGACTATCTAGAAGTATACACCTTCAATAATTTCAAGTTAACACTACCAATCTACTACTTAAGTTTAGGCAAACATAACAGCTAACAAACCAAAATACAATTTGAAAAAGTAAATTCTTAATGACATTAGCTAAATATGATTAACCTTTTACATTATTTAAGTGTACTAATTATTTTCTATTATATACTTAACACATATCTAACTCCTCTTATCTGTCACAACGCTACTTGGTTTATTTGGCAACTTACGTAGTCTTCCCAACTCAGTATAAGTTTAGACACTAACTGATAATGTCTAATTCACTTACACTATGACTCTGATACCAACTTGTAACACCCGCCTCCCAGGGCACACCCTAGGGAGCGTTACGCATCGGACACACAGAACACATAGTAACCATAGGATTCATAGCGGAAGTCTAACTTTAATTATGAACCATAACATGTTGTTCTTTAGTCATACTAGATAATACCATTACATACTAGATAATACCATCACATCAGTTTAATTATACTAGAGATCCAAATCTTCAGTAGCGCTCTAAAACCTTTATTTCCTCATAGGATAGCATGTTTGATCTCTGCAATCACTTGACACCTAAGATGTGTGTCCATAAAAAGAAAATATTTGTGACTCAGTATAAAGCTTGTGAGTTCATGAACATAGCATTCTTCAAAATTCAAAACATATTAATATTGACTATAGCATCAAGCAGATACAACCATGACAAACAGATAGGAACAGAGTAAGCACAGTATAAATTCACATAACCAGGCTATGTATACAAACTCCACTGGATAAAGCAGAATCATACAAGCAACCCTCAAGCATCCTATCAAGCATTGCCACATATCGCAGATGCTATTGACAGTCGATTCTTCAATTATTACCAGTTATCATAATATCACATCCCGTTTAAGAAAATAGTTCAAAAGAACTCACCTATTTAGCAGTTGCCCATCAATTGATAACCTTTCCTAGTACAATCTGGTAATATCTCAAGGTCTTGATACAATTTAAGTAATCCTAGGTTAGGTAATGGTACAACTAACTAGTTATTGTAATGATTGGATATTTGTTTGTGCTACCTTGTTTAAGCATTGTCACGACCTGGTATGTCGTGGCAGGAGGCAACAAACGTAACACAGTCAGCTTCAATCGCGAAATCACTATGATTATTACTGATGAATATAGACTAGCTATCTATTTCAATACACCTCTTATATTCTGCAACTGTTACTGTTTTATGATTAACGCAAACTCTTGAACTCACCAACCATTGTGTTGACTCTTTTAGTATGCTATTCTCAGGTTAAGGTTGCCATTGCCTAGGAGCACATTACACGGGTCAGCATCATTGGACTGTCTGCATGTTTGAAAACAATGTCTTTGGTTGAGTTGTTTAAACATTATGCTTTGGTTTTGCATAATATCTTGGGCGCGTTTGTTTGCGCATTTTGGATCATGTTACATTGTTTTGGGTTTTCTGCTTTATTTAACGCTTCCGTAGTTTTTAAAGTTAAACTTTGATTTGAATGTTTGTGCATATAGATTCGTTCTGAGTAACTAATGACTGAGATCCTGGTATGTCACGCGCCTCGCGGTAAAACCCCGCACGTGGATTTTGAGGGTGTGACAGATTGGTATCAGAGCCATTGGTTATAGGGAACTAGGTTGCATACACACACTAAACTATAACCGCACAGTTGTTAGTTACTTGTCGCTTACTCTCCTTACTGTATACTCATTGGCATACGCATCACGTACTTCGCAGCATGGCATCGTCGTCGCGTGACTTGGGTAAGAGACCCGCGAGATCTGAGTCACCTCCTTACTCACTCGTACCGAACAGTGGATCGGACTGGCCACGGCATCAGTATCCATCTGAAGAGGTTGATTGGGATCAACCGTTCGCGATACCTGAACGTGATCCTCCACGAAATTAGGATTACTATTCTACCTGCATACGGCATATGATATATCCGGAGCGAGTACCACCGATAGCCTCTACCCGACCACGAACGAGGTCGTCGACAACTACCTCATCTCTCACACTCCCTACCCTGGATATTCCTCAAGAGCAAGCCTTTGTTGCACTAGTGGCTGCACTGGACACCGAGTAGCAACGTGTCAGGATACTCACTAGTGAGAATTTTACCCTAAGACACCAGGTGCGAGAACTGCGACAACAAGTGGATACGCTCGAGGAGCAACATGGGAAAACCCTTAATGGGTGTTGTGCGATGGCTGACGGCGTGGGAGCGCTTACGGAACGCGTGAATGCACTAGAGCAGTGGGAGGTGATGGCTAACGATAGGTTTGCTGCTCTAGAGGCACAACTGGCAACACTCCAGATTGCCATAGCTCCTGCACCAGCCGAAGACCCTGAGGAGGAGGACCCCGAGGAAGCCCCAGAGGAGGAGGAACCAGAGGAAACGGATGACGACAGCGACGGGTCGGATGTTGTGGATTGACTTCCTCATTGCATAACTTAGACTATGTAGTGTTTCTTTTCTTTGAAACCTATCTGGGAAGGGTTGTTTCCCACCCAACTGACAAACTCAAATTTTGACATTGATGGAATACTTTGTGACTCATTTGCAATTTATTTATCTTTGGTTATTATTTTTGTTATAAATGTTGTGGTTGTGGTGAATCCATTATTTCTTATTGTTTATTGTACTTCGATGAGATTAATGTGTTGGATGTTACTCATTATTGTATTTGTGAATTGTAAAGTGAAAAATGGACGCACACAGAAGAGGACGTGGGCGTGGTCGTGGACGTGGCGCCGGAGGCCATGGTGCCGGAGCCATAAACATGACGCCTGCGGAATTGGCTGCTTTAATCAACAAACATGTTCAGGCGGCAGTGGCTGCTGCTCAACCGGGACAACCAGCAGGTAAATGATAATAAGGGATTAAACTAATTATCCTAGTTATTTGTCTAGGATATCTGACTAATGTTTGGGTTGTCGAAACAGGACCACCACCATGTACCTACAAGTCCTTCATGGACTGTAAACCCCATACCTACAGCGGGACGGAAGGGGCTGTGGGGGTTGTAAGGTGGTTTGAGAAGACAGAGTCTGTCTTCGCAAAATGCAACTGCCCGCATGCTGATAAGGTGAAGTATGCCACCAGGACATTGGAAGGCGCAACACTTTCCTGGTGGAACGCCCAGATTCAAATGCTGGGTCAAGCTATAGCCAACGAACTACCTTGGGATGAATTCAAAGAAATCATGACTGAAGAATACTGCCCCTGCAATGAGGTGCAGAAACTGGAGATTGAGTTCTGGAAACTCAAAATGCAAGGCTCAGAGATTGAAGCCTACACGACCCGTACTCATGAGTTGGCCACACTATGCCCTGGAATGGTAAATGAAATGCACAAGAGGGTAAAGCATTATATACGGGGATTGGTGCCCGAAATTCAGAGTATGGTAACTGCTTCCAACCCCACTACCATACAACAAGCTATCCGAACAGCCCACAGGCTGACTGATCAAGCAGTCTAGCAAGGACGATTACCCAAGCGGGGCGCTGTGGCAAGCGTGCCCGACCATAAACGCAAGTGGGATGGTTCAGGCAACAAGGGATCGTCATCAAACAATCAATCTCAACCTCAACAACAGCAGCAAAATCAGCAACAACAACGGAGGTTCGATAACAATCGAAGCTTCAACCATGCGACTCCCTCAAATCAAGGACCCGGTGGGTATGGTGGAAGATAGTCGAAGTGCAACCGGTGTAACTACCACCATGTGGGTCGATGTGACAATTTCAAGTGCCAACGTTGTGGGAAGATTGGTCATGCGGCCAAAGACTGTCGGGGTGAACTGATGAAGAAGCCCCAACAATCACAAGAAACTCCGAAAGGTTGTTTTGAATGCGGAAAAGAAGGCCATTACAGACGCAACTGTCCCCAGCTCAGGAGGAATGGTAATGGCAACAACAACAATGGCAATAACAGCAACAATAACAGCGGCAACAACAACAACAACAACAACGATAATGGCAACAACAATGGAGGCAATAACAACAATGGAGCCAAAGGAAGAGCCTTCATCATTGGCTCAGGTGAGGCTCTAAACGACCCTACAACTGTAACAGGTAAATTTTCAGTTAATGGTCGTTTTGCTACCGTATTATTCGATATCGGAGCCGATAAAAGTTTCGTGTCCACTAAGTTCTGTAGTCTTTTAAGTGATATGCCCTCAGCCTTAGAATCTAAATACACCGTAGAGTTAGCTGACGGTACACAGATTCACGTAACGCATATTCTTAGAGACTGCAAGATAGAGCTTGCTGGTCATACATTCGCCATAGATCTCATGCCTGTTACACTAGGAAGTTTTGATGTAGTAGTAGGCATGGATTGGCTTTCTGATAAACAAGCGGAAGTCATGTGCCACGAGAAGATCATACGGATTCCCATTGGCGAAGAAGTCCTTACGGTCAGAGGTGATAGGAGTGGTGCGGTGATAGGCATCATCTCGTTCATAAAGGCCCAGAAGTTGTTACGGAAAGGTCGACTGGCCATATTGGCACTCGTCACAGATAAACAGACCGAGGAAAAGAAGATAGAGGATATCCCCGTAGTTCGCGAGTTTCCCGAGGTGTTTCCGGAAGACCTTCCTGGATTACCGCTTCATCGTCAAGTTGAATTCCAAATTGAGTTGACTCCAGGAGCCGCTCCAATTGTGAGAGCACCTTACCGGTTAGCTCCGAACGAACTGTCGTAATTATCCGCCCAACTACAAGAGCTGTTGGATAAAGGGTTTATCCGACCGAGTTCGTCGCCCTGGGGAGCGCCAGTTCTATTTGTCAAGAAGAAGGATGGTACATTTCGAATATGCATTGACTATAGGGAACTGAACAAAGTCACGATCAAGAATAGATATCCCTTACCTCGTATAGATGATTTGTTTGATCAACTGCAAGGATCAAGCTATTACTCTAAGATTGATCTGAGGTCTGGGTATCATCAGCTGAGAGTTCGAGAAGAGGACATCTCGAAAACTGCCTTCCGTACACGATATGGTCACTATGAATTTTTGGTCATGCCATTTGGGTTGACGAATGCACCCGCAGTATTCATGGATCGCGAAATCAGCTTCAATCGCGAAATCACTATGATTATTACTGATGAATATAGACTAGCTATATATTTCAATACTCCTCTTATATTCTGCAACTGTTACTGTTTTATGATTAACGCAAACTCTTGAACTCACCAACCATTGTGTTGACTCTTTTAGTATGTTATTCTCAGGTTAAGGTTGTCATTGCCTAGAAGCACATTACACGGGTCAGCATCATTGGACTGTCTGCATGTTTGAAAACAATGTCTTTGGTTGAGTTGTTTAAACATTATGCTTTGGTTTTGCATAATATCTTGGGCGCGTTTGTTTGCGCATTTTGGATCATGTTACATTGTTTTGGGTTTTCTGCTTTATTTAACGCTTCCGTAGTTTTTAAAGTTAAACTTTGATTTGAATGTTTGTGCATATAGAGTCGTTCTGAGTAACTAATAACTGAGATCCTGGTATGTCACGCGCCTCACGGTAAAACCCCGCACGTGGATTTTGAGGGTGTGACAAATACCCACCCGTAACAATAACCCTAACGCCTAAAAATAATAATACTAATAATACTAAAGCTACTCCTAATAATAATAATAATCTAAAATAAATAATAATTAACTTGACAAGAACTTAAACGAGAACACACCTTAAAACTATCTACGACAAATTTGATGTAGAGTCTCCCTACTCGCGCTCCTACCCGAGCTCCAAAAACGACTAATAACAATACCCACTGGGGTATCGATTACTCGGGATTTTCTTTATACTAAAGCGTTCCCAAGAAAACTTATACTCTAAATTCAACCTTACGGTTTCTATATATAAGGAAAGCAAGCAGACAGGTGAATTACTTCTGCAACGATGTGGGATAAGATTGACGTGATTGTCTGTGTGCTTCCTTCGTTTCCTAGCTCAAGATTGAGAATTTTAAAACTTATTATTATATTGTTATAACTTTGTTTTTCTCTTATAACTTCTAAAATATAAGGGTCTATAAAATTTCAAATATTTTATTGGGACGAACTTATTTTTCTCTACGAGTCCACCTGAGTTTCGTTAAAAACGGAGAACGTTTAAATATAATATATTATTATATTTATATATATTTAAACGGTGTCTTACGACACTAAAACTTGTCTAAAACTTTAAATTTAAAATAGTCATTTCACTCATTACTTACTCGTTTAACAATATACAAAATATAAGTTCATATTTCTTTTATTTTAACTATTATATTTGACCCTGAAACTTTGGATGTTACAATTCAAATAGATGTATTATATAATAGTATAGATAATCTTATTGAGTGACATACACAAGAAACTTTTTCATAGGAGGCTAAAGCTCGACTGTTGTATAATTTTAGGAAGAACATTTGGAGTTTTCACATACATATAATATTAAAAATTTACGAGGCCGACCTTCCCCCTCCTTTGTACCAAGGTCCGCCCCAGATCTCATTTGATGAAAAAATTTTCTAAAACTCAATCATCAAATTTCATGTGACTGTTTGAACCAATCGAAAGAAGAAAAATTATAGAAAAAGATAGTTGAGTTCGTATAGGTGTTGCATCTTCATAATAGAATGATAGAGTCTGTCGATTGGGGTGTTTTATGGCGGTTGATGATGGGGTTATGTCACCGGAGACGAAATCTAGACTTGAAAGAATACAATGAACATTGATGTATTAATGATATATGAGAACTTGCTAAGATGATCAAGTGAGTTTGTCTCCATGAAAGAATAAATATTATGTAGTACAAGTGTTTCTTTTGGCATACATATTTTTGTTTTGTCGAAGAATAACATGAGCATGTTAGATTATCTTTAGATTATCTTTTTATGTTGGATGGAAACCAATTGCAAAACCACATAAACTAATTAAAAACATGGTTATGGTGCACGTGGCCTCTCAACAAAAATAATAATAATGTTTAGGATCAATCATTGAAGGGATCGCTAATAACACACATATATACAAAAGTGTATTTATATAATATCAAGGGTTAAAAAGATTATGGATTCGATTATGAGAGTGTCAGATGTAACAACAAAAATAGTTTGAGAAAATTTTTTAAAGATTGAATTACTCTGCGATTAAATTTGAGCAACTGAATAGTAAGTTATAATATTTTATGCTTAAGATACTACTTTCTAATGTAACACTTATTTAGATTAGGAGCAAGTTTCTTTCTGCTGCCATCACTATTTGCTCGCCGCTTCACCCTCTTCGGCTCCCTGTTAGTTGCCGCTTTATCTTTGCTTTGATAGTTGGTTTATGCTTAGTTTCACTATCTAAAAATCGCTTTGTCCATAACCACTTTGTCCATCTAAAAATCGCTCACCAAAAACCTCAAGCCATTAGTTGGTTTATGCTTAGTTTCACTATCTTATATATTATGTTTTTGTTTCTTTTTATTTTTGGTTTTTAATATTAAGTTTGTATCTTCGATTTCGTTTGTGTCCACGTTAATTTTTTTTACTTATTTTTACGCATAGCATTTGTGTTATCTAAGTTTTCTAACTTTTTTTGGGTTTTTTTATTTAGTGTCGAAGTGATAACCGCTACGATTTGTCTTTTTATTCGTGTTTTGAAATCTGGCCTTGTTACGAAGATTCACGCGCGTGGAAATTACAACTAGTTGAAATTAATGCTAAAGTTTTGAACGTATAAAATTCTATAAAATAAAACCCACACTATGAGAAACCGAAACGCAAGGACCTTAACCAATCGACAAGGAGTACCATGTACATATTTACACAAGGAGTACCATCTGCCTATTTAAATAGAAAATTGATCGTGTAGTTATATGGTTGGTAGTTAACAGTAAGATAAGAGAATAAGGTGAGTTTCTGAGACTGCCTTTAGAGGTGCTTAAAATCAAATATCCGAATTTCAGAAATTCGAAAATTTTGGATAGTTGATTTCACTATCCAAATCCGTATCCGAAATTCGGATTCAGATATCTGAACAAATATTTGAATTTTAAAAAAATATGTATTATTTAATAATTTTTATAAAAAAATAATATTTTTTATTAAATAAGATTTTGGATATCCGAATTTTTTATAAAAATATATCAAAAATATACGAAATTTCTAATTAATATTTATTATTTAAAACTTTTGAAAAATATTTCGGAAAATTTGGATATCCGAAATTCCTCAAAACACCATCGGAATTCGAAATTTCAGATATCCCAAATTTTGGATATTTCGGATTCGGATTTTTGGATATTTCGGATTCGGTTTTGTATTCTAATATTTTTTAACACGTCTAACTCTTCTTTTTAATCATTTTGGGCTGTGATACACGCATATTGTTTATACAACTTAGCTTTGATTAACTTGCCCTTTAGAACCTTACATATTATAAATCCTAAATTATGTTATGCTTTAGAGTGTGGAATATTCAAAAGGGTTTCGCTTTCAAATACTAAATAGCACTTTGATCAAATATTAGTTTGAAAAGGAATTGAAATGGTTTAAAATGAATTGGCACGATTACAAACAAGCGCTGGTGTTAAAAACTATTTACCGCTAGTATTAGCAAAATGGTGATTTGGAAATGATTTGGCATAAAATGGTTTTTTTGAAGATTTGAGATGCCTTGGCACGGTCATAAGGAAAACAATTGATTTTGATGTTTTGGTGAGTGGTTTTATACCACTGGAGGCCTTCGGTCTGGTAACTAAAGTAAGACCTACGGGCGTTAAGGTGTAGCTTGATGTTACGGGCCTTCGGGCGTGCAACTCCATGTAAGACCACCAGTTGGGGAATTGGAGGGTGGTTTGATACCATGAACCTTCAAGTGAGAAAACCTCATGTAAGACCTTTCGTGCTTTGGGGTATTGTGTACGTGTAAGACACGAAGAGTGATCGTGATAAGCTCTCAAAACAGGAGACCGTGATGGGACTTGATTGTTGATTGGAATTTATCAGCATAGGGTGAGACTATCGTAGAACAGGTTGTTCTAATAGGTAGTCATAACTAGGGGTGTGCAAAAAACCGAAATAACCGAACCGTAACCAAAATAACCGCCGCAATCGAACCAAAAAAACCGAAACCAATTAGAAACCGACGGTTTGGTTTGATGGTTTTTTAAAAACCGATTTTTTCGGTTTGGTTTCGGTTTTGCTTTTAACAGAAACCGAAAAAACCGAACCGAAACCATAAAACCGAACTTGTAAATTTAAAGGTGTATTCATATACTATTAAACATGACTAGCCTATAAATTACTTATTTAACTTATCCTATCTAGAATAGATTGAATATTTAGGTTTTAAAAATAATATTTAAACTTTTTTGTTTGGTAGATTAATGTGTTTTATTGGTTTTTTGGTTATTATATTTCATAAATTGTAATTAATTATAATGTTAAGTCATTTATAAAAATATAAAGATTATGTTTAAAGATCAACAAATGATGTAAACCCAAAACTTCTAGCTTAAATTAAATACTTTAGACTATTTTTTTTTTTAAAAACTTAAAAGCCCAAAAAGTAAAACCGAAACCGAAGTGAAAACCGAAAACCAAAAACCGAAAAAACCAAAACCGAACGGTTTTAAAAACCTAGAAACCGAAATATCGGTTTTTGGTTTTGGTTTTAAGCTAAAACCGAACCAAACCGACTATGCTCACCTCTAGTCGTAACCCAACAACGCTTAGGTTGAGGTTATCGTAGAGTGGGTGACTCTAATAGGTAATCGAAACCAAACGATCGGCTTATAGATATGTAATTTCGTGGTCTTGAAATACATTTTAGTGCCAAACTTGTTTAATACTCTAACGCCTAATTTTCACTTGGTTGTTTATAAAATATAAACTTAGAACTTACTAGCTTTATAGCTGACTTGTTTTAACGTATGTTTCAGGTAACTTAAGAAATCTAAGTATTAATCATAAAATTAACGGGTATACCGAATCCCGATACCCGACGAGTAAATACCCCGACACATACCGACGAGTTTCGGGCTGGGTATACAACACACTTTTATAATCTGGTATGTGGTTGGAATTACTTAAAAGAGAGAGTAAGAGTGTCTGAGAGAGAAATATTTTTGTATTAATAAAAAAGTTTGAATAATTACAATTTCAGTCCCTATTGGTCAAAGACTAAAATGTCCTTGTAATTAACAGAAATGATTAATGGTATTAGTGAATTAGAGTTAATTGTGACGAATTGTGAACCACAAGAAGTATAATCAAGATTTTAAAACTTTTGGATAAAATCATTATTTTGACCGGACCAAGCAAAAGCAAAGTTTACTCTTATATTTTTGTGTATGTTAATGAGATGTTAATGAGATGATACGGGCTGCTGGTCTGCTAATTAGTCTGTTAGTCATTAGGCGTTGTTGCTGGATCTTTGGAGCTCTGGTTAGTGTTGCTGTACTCGGTAGAGGACCCGATCACGACACTTTCTCTCTAAGCAACATGCGGGTTGTGTTGGGGATGGATTTACCCATCTGCTAAATGGGTAGTACATATATGTGTAGTTGGTGTCGAATAGTCGTTATCTTCTCTTGTTCTCATCTGCTAGAAACCCACACTCTTTTTTGTCTCTCTGTCATCTAGGGTTTCATCACATTGATGAACACTTCTGTGATTCTTTATTCTTGTATCTCAGGCCATCACATTGATGATCTGATATTTTGTGTTAGTGATTATTCTTGTTTATTGTTTTGGTATTTCAATTGGTTTGTTTCTGATACATATTAGTGCAATAAATTAATGGTTTGTTGCCATTTTGACATCTAACGCTTACATTTCCTTGTTTTTTATCTCGTAAATGTTGTCAATAAAATAGTTAAGGTAAATTGGATTTAATAATCCAAACTATTAGTTGTTGGCTGATAATTGTTCATACTATTAATTTGACCGGTGATAATCTAAAATTTAGTTTTTATTACTAATAGCAATCCCACTAGCATAATTACCATATATTCTCACTCGGTTTGTATTTATTTTTTGCTCGATTTCGCCTGTATATTATTTAATTACGCTCATAATCATTATTGTGAGTGAAATCGAGTGTAAATCAAACGTAAATAAGTGATAACAATTTGCTAATACATAAAGTGAACGTACAGAAAACAATACCCTGACCTTACTCTAAAATTTTTACTTCAGTCATTGAGTCTATAAACTAAAAACCGTATAGCATCATATATCAAATCCAGTGTGTTTATGGACGTTCATTCTAGAATTGAACTAATAAGGTAAGTATACTGTGAACTTTGAAAACTATCTTAATCACTATACCTTTTATGATACACATAAAAAACATTTATTCAAAATTTAGTTTTAATAATATGGTATTAATAGGATTTTGTCTACGTACACATATACATAACATGCACATATGTATACAGAATACTTATATGGTCCAATCTATATATAAATTATATGAATATTTCATACACTTTGTATAGCTTTTGGGTTAGTTTTTAATAAATATTATTCCTAGATGGTTCATAATTGGATTTATAAAATTTCACGAAACTATCAATTGAATGAAAATGGTGTAAATATAACTATGGTAACGACAAACGCGTGACACTTTAAACTCATGTTTTATTTATTACAACTAGTTATTTTGTTATAATATAAAACCATTGACAAATATGAACTTAAGAAGAAAAGTTAAGGTACGATCACGAAGTTACAAATGGAATTTATGAGTATATAAATTGGTTTTAATGAGAGGAATTCTTTGTTTTAAATTGAACAGATCATGTGAAGGCAGATGAATTCATGAAGCTAAGGAAAATTGCAAAGTATAAAATCAAGAGTAAAATTACTATTTATATCATTGACTTTTTTTAAAACTAACTAGTTGTATTCTTAAAGTTTTAAAACATCATTATGTCCTCTGATTTTTTATTTTTCATCCATTTGACTCCTGAATGCTGACATATCGGCCTGGTCTGTTATCTGTGACTCACTTTCTCTCTCTATTAAAGGTATTTTCATCTTTCTTTTTTTTTTACCCTTAAATAAACATATAAAAAAATATCAACCTCCACTTCATCTGATTCTCTATCTTCCCCCTCTCTCACCTACTCAATCTCTCACTCCTTCTCTAGAGAAGAATATATCCATCTTCTCTCTCTCTCCCCTACTTCATCTCTCTCTCCCTAGATGAAGAAAAAAAACATTATATAATGTTTATGGTAGTCAGGTGGTGGCCATAGTTGGTTGTGATGGTGGCGTTGGAGGCTGTGGGGCGATAGGGGCTATGGTAGTGGCGATGGTTGGCTGTGGTGCTAGCGATGGGGTTGTGGTGGTGGTGATGGGGCTTTGGTGGTGACTAGGGGGGCTGTGGTGGTGGCGAGGGGTTGTGGTGGTGGCAATGAGGACTATGGTTGTGGCAATGGGGGCTACGGTGGCGACGATAGAGAAGGCTCCGGTGCCGGCGAAAGGGTCTTGTGATGGTGGTGGTGGGTGTTTGTGGTGGTGATGATGGGTACCAATGGTGGTGGTGATGAAGACAGGGGGAAGCTTAGCATGGATCAAGGGGGCCCCTCCCCTCCCCCCCCCCCCCCCCTCTTCCTTTTTTTTCTCGTCAGTGGTGTTAATTTTTTTGGCCCTGTAGTGTAAATTATCGGCCTGGTAGTGTAACTTATCAGCTTGATGAGTTTCCCCCCCCCCCCCTAAAATAGTTTACTTTTGCCCTCGTCCTGCCCCTATAGTGTGGTTCAAGCTCCACCACTGGATGAAGATTAGGGAGGAGAGAGAGAAAAAAAATAAGGGTGTGTGTGTGTGATGTGTGAGAGAGACAGAGAGTCTTTATAGATGAATTGGTGAAAAGATGAGGTGGGTGGATGGGTGGATCCCTCTAAGTTTTTTTTATTTATTTAATTTTTAGATATGTAGTTTAGTCTTTTCATGAAATATTTAACAGAAAAATTAACGGTATCAGTATTCGGGATTCAAATGAATGGAAAAATGAAAAGTCAGAGGACCTAGTTATATTTTAAAACTTTAGAAATACAAGTAGTTAGTTTTAAAAACGATTAAAGATACAAATAGTAATTATATATATACTAATTACTAACTTTCTTATGCATTATAGGTTGTACAACATGTTTAAGGGTTGCATCCGACTTTTGTCTTATTCTTTTTAATCTTTAACTTTTTCATTTTAACCCAACACTTTTACATCTTTTACAATTTAGCCCAAATATTTTTTTATTTTTAACTTTGATCCCTAAACTTTTTATATTTACAAAATTTTTTGTTTTACGTTTCAGTCTACATTTTCCGAGTTAACACGCCGCAGTGTGCGTGTGTAGTTCAACGTTTTTACGCTTATTTTTTCCCCGTTTAATGGTTCCTTCGCATCGTGCTGGTCCAAGATCGACTTAGTTATTGTTTTATATGTTTTACGTTTCACCTAACGGTGGTGTATCCTTGGTTCTACGTTTCGGTTGGTGATCGCTAACGGTGGTATGTCTTGGGTGCTACTTGGCATGGTTTTATGCTCCGCGCGATAACATGGGGGGCTTAATACTAGTATATACTAATTACCAAGTTAACATTGTATTGATTGTTGTACCATTAGCTTTAAAGATTACACACATCTTTTGTTTTTCCTCTTTCTTTTAATTTTTTATTTTCTACCTAATAATTTTATATCTTTTACAACTTAACCCCTAAAAGTTTTCACTTTCAACTTTCTTTCCCTATAGATTTCTTTTTTACAAAATTTTCATTTTACATTTCGGTCTAAATTTTGAGAGTTAACACGTCATAACGTACGCTTGTGGTTCATCATTGTTACGCCTATTTTTTCTCGTTTAACGACCACGTCGAAATGTGGGGTCCTAGATCGACGGTGACGTGACATTGGCCTTTTTACGTCTACTTTGCGTTCGGTTTTATTTTTTATTTCTTTTCTAATACGAGAACTTTCGATGTTGGTAGTCGCTGAGGGTGATGTGACATTGGCGTTACTTGGTATAGCTTTATGCACCCGTCGCAACGTGAGAGGGCTTAATACCAGTTTACTTTAAAAATCAATTATGTGATGGCAAGTTGGCAACCATGAAGCCCATAATCAGAAATTAAATAAAAAAAACCCCACATCGAGAGAAACAGAAAGGCCAATGGCCATCACATGATCTAATGGATTATTAGTTGATATCAAGTTGGAAGCCCATGGTACAAGAACTACAGTAGCCCACATGGAGTATGGAATGAGAAATTAGTTGCAAAAAAAAAAATCAATTACACATCCGCAAGAAAAGAAAAGGTTTTGACCTTATAAATTTTAAAGAGGTTTAAAAGAGAGAAACTTGAAGGAGTTCGATTAAAGCAATTCGGGAGGTGATTTTAGAGAATACAAGAGACCAAAGGGGTGATTTGGAGTAAGCCTAAACAAAGACATCTTGCAGCCCGGAGTAAAGATTTATCATTCGGTTAACGTGTGTTCACATTAATTGGCTCAGTTTGTTATTCATATTTTGTTTTTTTTCGATTTCAGATTATGTATGCGACTGAGTTTTTTATGTTTATGATTACGATTGGCTAGTTTAATTTATCAGCTAAATTTTGGATGATTGTTGACATGGTTTGACTATTTTTAGGTTTAATTTATTATATGACTTGAAAGTTATTGAAAAGGTCTACACTTTACTTATTTATAATGGCGATGAGTGTCGGTTTTATGATTGATGATCTTGTCTTGTACCCATGTTTACGAGTTTGACAGATTTTGTATCTTTTTGGCTAGTTTTACATGCTTAGATTGTTTAATTTTTGTTTATGATCATTAGTATGATTGAACTAGAGATAGCTATCATGAAATAGGGTTTGGTTGTTGGTTGAATTGGTGTTTTACCGAGTTTTGAGACAGAGAGGTGATGAACTTTGCTGGTCCTTTGTCATTGTGAGTTAAGATTAGATTGTATTAGCGTGAGTTTATCCTTTAATTCATCATAAAGTGTTTTCATTCAGGATTGAAGTGTTTTTATGTTATTAAATGTTTAGAATAGATTTACTATTGTGTTATGGGGTTGTAGGTAACGGTCTTTCATAGCACTATGATTGTTGAGACCAAGAGAAGATACATCTTAGAGTACCTTAACATTCTAGGTTTAGTGAGACCGAGAGGTAATCCGTTCATTTATCTCGTGAGCTTCCCACGACCCTTAGGATCATTTGAATGTGTTTGTTAGACCTATAGGAAGCTTAGCATAGGGTTCTAAGTGTTTTAGTTATAAGATCCAATGTCATATGATTAGTTATTCCCGAGGATAATTAAGTTAGTCAATAGGATAGAGAACGAATGTTAACCCTTGTTTATTGTGATAACCCATTAACCCAACTAGTGGTCCACAGTAGGCCACGTCTCCACTGCAAGTTGGAGTTACGGTGGTAAAACTAGTGGTCTATAATGAGCGTTAAAAAATATTTTTTTAAAAATATAGCAAAACTATACACAAATTACAGATATTAAAACGATCTATTTAATAGTGTGATTTGTATAAAAAAAATAGCATCATACAAAAAAGTTAAGAATGTTTTAAAAATTGTGAAGTTTTTTTAAAAAGGGAGGGAAATTTTGATAATGGGGGAAAAATTGTTACATCAGTGATGTAACGCGGTATAAAATTTAATTACACTGCATAAGTATGGTTTAAATGTTCATTACATTAGTGTCAACTACGATATTTACGTGTGGACATTTTGATACCTTCTAAAAAAAGGTAAAAATGAGAAGATAAATTCTACGAAAAGTTGGGTAGTAGAAATAAGCTACTTTTTCCTAATTCATCCATTTTTCGTTTAAGTGATTCTCAAAATAATATTCATTATTAAATAAACAAGTCTATAGACACAAACATACAAATATACAATGCTCTTGAAACGGTTGGTGGTCGAACTCCTTGTTTGGGTTGAGAAAAGTTGTTTAAATACAACTTTGTAAAATTTTCCCGAAGATGTGATCTATGCGATACGCGCAGGAGAGGCTCTCCTGCTGTTCATATCGCATAGATTAAAAAATTCCTAATATGTGATCTATGCGATACGCACAGGAGGACCACTCCTGCTGTGCGTATCGCATAGATGGGATTTTCTAGAAATTTTGAGCTTGTCACTTAGAAAAATTTACAAGTGTTGGTCTTTTTCCATCATTTGGCTCTTTTCTCCGTTTCCCACGCGCTTTAGTCACTTTGAGCACCCAAGCACCTATTGAACCACAAAATAACGAACAATAAGTAAAAACTAACGAATCTAACTAAAAATAAACAAAAGTGACCCGATAACGTGACTTAAAATGGATGTGTTTTACAACACATCAATGGGCGTTAATTTTTCTATTAAAATTTTCAAAATGACCAAAATACCCCTTGACTAACAAATAAAAAAAATTTATTGAGAAATTTGGGGGCTCCGTCTATTGTCTTCTTTCCCACTTCTTCGGTCACCACCCTACTACCTCTAGTCACCACCCAACCAACACAGACGACCACCAACCCACTTGACTGCCCGAGTGTTTTCAGGCCATCCACCACGCCATTGCACACTCTTGAATAACCATACCACTACATCCGCTTGAACCACCCCCGTCCCCACGCAACTTATCAAGATTTGTGTGAATGCTCGCTGGAGTGGTGGAGGTCATCGAAGTAAGAGGCTATGAAGACGAGGCGGTGACGATGGTGGTTGCTAGCTATAGATGGAGGTTAGCAACATGATTATCAGAGAGGATGATAGGTGCTCGATACCCGATGTATTGTGGAGGCTTTGAAGATAAGGAGTGACTTGGGGTTTCAGCGGTGCCTACTACCCAATTTGTGGTGGAAGGTGTTGGCGGTGGTGGGTGGTGGTGGTGGTGGTGGTGGTTGTGGGTGGTTGTGATCGTGGGTGGTTGTGGTGGTGGTGGTAAGATAAGAGGGTAATATAATTTATATTTTTATAACTATTTTTTCTTTTAGAAGGGGTATAATGGTCATTTCATGTCCACTTAACAAAAAAAGTTAACTTCCGTCCAGGTCATTTTGTTAAAAGTTGACATACTTAATGGCTATCTTGTAACCATATTTGGAGACTAAACTTGAAAAAAAAAACTTATCACAGGAACCATTTATGTAATCAACTCTTATATCAATCCAAGATGATAAAACAAGTACTTCAAACGACACCCACAATTCCAATATTCATAGTAGGATCCAATTACCTAATAAAAACAAGAAATCATGCTCAACTAACTTTTAACACTCAAAATGTCCAAAATTGCCTCCTTCAATTGTCGACTTACAATTGACTAGCTTCTGTATAAAGTAAAATGAACATTTAGACATGGATTGATTTTTTAAACATTTAACTTCATAATTAAATATATTTAAAACATTAATTCTTAACTTCTAACCACTTAACTTAATGATTACAAAACTATAACAACCATGATTGGTCACAAAACTTCAAAGTGAAAAAACAAATACCGCCCTAAATCCCCTTAGTCCATCTCAGATCCAAACATCACCATCTTTCATTGTTAAACATAAATTAATTATTTAGGGTTCATTTTCAACTTATATACGTATTCATTTTTGTTATTTATATCTATGCGAGTTTATAAATCGTAAACTTTTATGTTATTTATACTATATTTCTCCACTTTAAAGCTTGAGCTCAAATGAAGACTAATTATTCTAGAGCATTTCTAGGATTTATCTACAAAATTATTAAGACTTTTTAGCATAGATTAACTTGTCTGATTTAGGAACTCGATAAGCCTTCTAGTAAGCCTGATGATACTCTTCGAAAAGGTATCAGTCAATGTTATAACTTCTAAAAATGATGATCCTTAGAAACATATATGAGGATCACGAGCATCATCATTGCTTATACCATAAATGATGACGGTTTAGTTACTGCGATCCTCAGGGTTAAAGAGTTAGTGTTTCCATTAAAATTAACCACAGCTAGGTGGCATTCTAGCATCTTTTCTAAAGGTCTATGAAGCTTGTATGCCATTCACCAATTGCATGTTCCAATTCTATTCGCCACTTTACCATCTCTTGCTTAAACATAATTGATAGCTCATTGCGCCACAAGTCATTACAGGTTCCGTCTTCTTTAAATTCCCAATTTCATTCTATAATGCTTGTAATTATTATCATGCAAAGTCGACTTGGGTCACAGCTCGTTTACGATTGTCTCAACATCTCCACGTTCTTTCTCCAGTGTAGTGTCCTTAGATAGATCTCGGCTTACTTGGATCTTTTTCGGGATTCCTCTCGACCACGGTTCTCTTCTGACATAGCAGAACCTTTGCTTGCTTCGGTCGCCATCCCAAACGACTCAACCTGGCTCTAACACCACGTGTTACATAATGATTGTTGTGATCATGACACCGAGACTTGATTTAAGTTAACCTTTCGTCCCTTTGTTAGCAGTGAATTTCAGATAATATAGCGGAATTGCAAACTTGGTATATGAAATGCTATCTGTATTGCTTGAAAGATTTATTACAAAGTATGGTTCAAAAAGACTTATGCGATTGTTGGGTTTAGAAATGAGGCCTTACCACATATTTATACTACTAACATAGCCACTAGATTCTTCTTATTCTTAAGATTCTATCTAATCATGTATATAAGAAATTTAAAGAGTTCTACCAAGGGATATTGCCACTATCTTTTATGATGATTCTTGATCCTTCTATAGCATTTCATAAACTTTCAAGGCTGAGTTCTAGAGCCTTCCATTCACCCTTAAAAATCAGGAATATGTTGACTGGTCGTGAGACTTACCTTGCACTAATGATAGTATAGAATGTATATTGTATTTATTTGATTTTCTTCGTGTACTCTTATATTATAAATACCGGTGTTAATAAAATGAACCCTAAGGAGGGATTTCTACAAACCCTAACATGGTATCAGAGCTTACCGTCACATACGTGATTTTTTTCCAATCGGCTATCCCATCGTTGACCCCTTTGTTTTCTTTTTTTTCATTGTGTCTGCATTCAAACTCAACATACTTATTTGATTGGCTGCATCACAATTTTGTTTTGGTTTGGCGTATGTGCCGTCATCATCATCATCCATTCATTTTTTCTCAGGTGATAGAGATGATGCTTCAACTGAGATTCCCGACTCTAAAATCTCTTGTCATTCGTAATCAAAGTTAAAGTATGCTATTACTTGTTATTTAGTTTAGAAACAGAATAGAGTCAAATTATTAATTGACTTAAAATGTGTTATAACTGAAGAATTAATGTTGGTTAATTGTTTAATTGTTAAAAGATAACTGTTAGAGTTTTTTTTTATTTATCGGTATTTTTATTTTGGTAGGCGATTGAGTCAAACAATGATAGATTGGGTCATTTTAGAAGTTGGTATTTGATTTGATTAAATTTTATAGTTTGAATTAGTTTAACAGTCTTGGGAGACGTTTGGTATGCAGGAATTCAATTGAATTTGATGAAATTGAAATCTGAATTTCATAGGTCATTGTGTTTGGTTGGTAAGAATTCATTGAAATTATAATTTAAATTTCATTATTAACGTTTTTTGTTACGAAAGAAATTGGAATTTGAATTTATTCCCTCAAATTCCTTCAAATGATGGATTTCAATATCCTTCCAAATTTTAAAGAATTTTAAATTCCGCCGAACCCCGCCTCCGCCACCGACCCCCCCCCCCTTGCTCACCACCAACCGACACTACAGACGACCCTTACCAACCTCGTTGACCGCAGCCCGCTGCCGTCCGATCGTCGGCCGCCAACGACCCCGATCGTCGCCGCCAACCCTGACGCTGACGCCCACGACCTCAACGCCGACCACCGCCGCCCGATTGTCGGCCGCCGACGACCCAACCGCCGCTCGTCGCCACCCCCAACCGTCGACGACTACCACCTCCGATCGCTACCACCGCCGAACAGCACCTCCGCCTACGGTCGCCATCACCCTTGACATCCGATTTCCGTCGATCACCCAAAACCGTTCATTTGACGCCCCACTCACTGCTCGCTTGTCACCCTGCCCCCCGACAACCCAAACCCGCAGACAACCGATCATGCCGTAACCGTTGTCGACAATCGACAGTTGTCGTTAACCGCACCCGCCGGCTACAAACGCCCGTCTCCACCGACCTCACCCGCGGCCGACTATCGACCGTTATAGCTGAACCACCTCGATTTAGACGCGCTTGACGGCGACTGTCGTTTCTCGGTGGCGGTCGTGATCGGTTGTGGCGGCGGTGGGGTATAGACAGTTTTCGGAAACGGGCGCGGTTGGTGGTCGCGGCCGATTGTCGGCGGTGACGACAGCGGCGGTTGGTGGTATGTAGCGGCGATGATCAATGGTCATTGAGGTGGTGGCGGTTTTCAATGTGTGATAAATTCCAATTCTTTTATAAGTGTTTTGTTCCAAAAAATACATTTTGAAATTTAAATTCCTTTTATAGATTCTAATTCCCCTGAATTCAAATCCCTTGAAAAATATTGAATTCCAAATACAATTTTTTCTAATTCCAATTCTAATTCCAATTTCAATTCTAATTCCAACAAATTTCACGAACCAAACGCCTCGTTAGTGTTCAAGTATTGTATGTTTAAAAGTAGAAGGTTTTAGATTGATGTGACGATATTAATAATAATAGAGTTATTATCTTGTAATTTGGTCACAGATAATCATGTTTTGTTATTCGTTGCTCAACACATTTTCCAACAATAATTCACAGTATATATTTAACAATACATGTATCTCATTTAGAAATTTGTACTAGAACTTAGTAGGACTATGAGCGCAATCACATTTAGTATCGATAAAATACATGCGTTAGATTTCAATAGTAAATTCGTCACGCATTTAGCATGTAATTTGACAAAGTTGTTTTTTTCCTAAAATAATCAAATAAATATACACAAACATAAATCAAACAGAAGTTTAATACAAATTCAAAAGGCTGTACAAATTATTCAAATAATACAATAAAAATCACGGTATCCTATCAAATGAAGTAAGTTACAAAATGACAAATTACTTACATTCACTAAAAATACAGGAACATTAATTCAAGATTCATCTATTGAGGGAACAACTCACTTATTAGACATACTTGAACCACGGCATAAATAATATTCCAACTTTACCTGGTATCACGTCTTTGTTGAGAAATGTTTCTCAACGATTTAGGTAGAAGTTATTTATACCCGTAACAAAGGTTACTTTAAGTGAAAGTTCTTGAAGTGCTAGCACAAACCCATTATATGGTCATTGTTTGTGTGTGAATACTATATCTAGTATATTAAGATTAAAAAAACCATCAATCAAATTCTTGAAGATTGAAAAAGAAAATTGTGATAACTCAACCATAAGTCAAAGTGTCAAACTAACCAATATTATCTTTTATTGTCTCCTTAGCATTTCACATGTACTTAAATGTGAATGCCGCATTATGTCATGTGAAGGCCGCACCACCTCCACACTATATATAACATAACCCAATAATTATATCTAGCATGGGTCAATAAAAAAGTATTATATCAAAACTATTATGGGCTTAACATATGTTTTTTATTATTTTTTAAAAAGGATGACGTCTTGATCATTATGTTAAATACGTCAGGTTATTGTGTCAAATACATCAGGTTATTATGTAAAATATTAGCTCTTGTGTCAAATATTTTTCAACATTTGTTATATGTATTTCTCATTCTGTATCATGTTTTAGATTATTTCGTATTATATTTGTAATTGAGTTTTATATATAATATTGAGCAATCACATCCCGTACCCCATAGTGTAATCCCTATATAATATGGAATGATTGTGAGTGGTTGTGAGTGTAGCAAAAAGAAAATGATATTGTTTATCTATATATTTTGTAAAATACTGTTCAATCCTTATAAAATTTTAGGTTATTGGATTTTAATAATCCGAACTTTTATTTATTGGCCGAGATTAATCCCAACTCAGGAAATATTTACAGACACTTCTAACTTTGAGTTTATTTTCCTCCAATGATCCCTTACTAACTGAGAGTTAACGCTCGTTAGTTTTTTTGATGATATTGGGCTAACTTTGAGCCACTTTTCAACTCCGCCGTCGCCCAACCTCTATTAGGTCCTGTTTTCTGGTGTCTAGCCTCCATCGTCACTTGAAATCTACCTTTAACGAGTCAAGTGGTTTAGATCAGAAGGTGGAGATTGACGGGTTTCAAGGTGCAGACTTTTTAGATTGACCGACTTGATGGTTAATTTCAACTTTTTGCTTAGTGTTTTGGCCATATAAGTAGTCCACGTCATAAAAAAACTAACGATGTTAACTCTTAGTAAGTAAGGGATCGTTGGAGGAAACTAAGCTAAAAGTTGGAAGTGTTTGTAAATATTTCCTGCGTTGGGATTAATCTCGGCCAATAATTGAAAGTTGGGATTATTAAAATCCAATAACCCTAAAAAATTTAATATTTTTTAAAGTAGTTATGAGTGAAGGAGAAAGAAAATGTAATAATAAAGATATAGAAAATATTATCTAATTAAAAAAAGGTGAGAAAAAATATTGATTTTTAATGTAATTATAAGAATGAGGATAAGTAACGAGATCTGAATGCTCTTATAGTTGTCTTATTATTGTATATTACAATTAGAGGTATATTATTTTATATGTGTTTTCAAAACTCATTGTGTGCATGATAACATGACAATGACGAGTAAAAAACACAATGAGACATTTTATCATTGTGTTTTATATTTTAAATTATTTTGTGTTATTTTGTCAATTGATTTTAATGTATTAGATTAATTAGTTGTTATTTAACTATTATGTTTTTTTATTAATCACTTTAGAAAAACACAAAAGTATTTAGAAAAACACAATAAAAAAAGCACAATGAACTGTACTAAAGACACAATGATAAGCAGATTTCATATAAAATAAAAAAGATAAAAGCATTATTATCTTTTTATGTAACAATATTGTATTCGTTTTAAAGATAAAAACGCTCATTTTTATGATGTTATTCATATAAAAAATATATTAATGTCGAATATAATTATTATGAACAATTAAAAAAAGTGTGGAAACTTGAAAAGTTAACAAAAATGACTATACCTAAAATATCCTTTTAACAAACTTTTCTCTACAATTTGATCTCAATCAATGATTAAAAAAATCTATAGTTGAGATATATTTCTACGTTTTTTAGATTTATTACCCTTTTATTTGAATATTTTCCATCTAGTATTAAGGGCATTTGGCCTAGCAGTATTAAAGGTGTTTAAAAAAGATATTTCTATTTAGAGGTTGAGAGTTCAAGTATAATGAACAAATATATAATTAATTCAAGAGTGAGATTCAAACGTTGTGTGAGTTAGTACTTTAAGAAAAACTAGATCTAGTGAATGTAAAGATGCACGTTTTTTAGTTTCTCTATTAAATACTTCTGATTTAAATAATCTTATATATACACATAAATACAAAAAGGTTGACCAAGAAACTAATCCACTTACATATGAAGATTTGTATCATATTGATTTTTATTCACATGTGATATATGATAGACTTTGATGAAAATTATTAAATATTCTGATAGTTAAATGGTGTGTCTTACAATTAAAATATTAAAAGTTCAAATCATATAATTTGCGGTTTGTGATTTTTTATTGAAAATCTAAAAGTTATTGTTTAAACAATATGTGAGATATGATAATCATATAAACTATACATACACATGTACATTAGTTCCAACTATATGTTCACACAAATTTTTAATTAACGAACTATATTACTTGTACAACATACCATATCCTTATATACATTAAGATCATGCATGCAAAATCTAGTGTTAAATTGTATAATAATTTAAACATTGTATTTCAAGTAACATTTAAAGTAGCATTTGCATTTTTGCATGTGCCATGTTAATAAGTTGACCAGATTCAAGGAATTTCCCATAAAATGCTTTTTAGCAGCCAATGGTCAACATAGGTACAAAGTATCAAGTCACAAAAGTTGGTTCTATCGAACAATTTTCTAGTAAAGTGTTAATATGAAACTTCACCATGTCATTAAGCACTACATCATACAAGATCACATGCTTGAATGTTTCTTTTATAATAATTGAATGACCTTTTTTGGAACTTGAACATGATTAAAAAAATTCCCATGATTGTGCTAGATGATAAGAATATCTAGTATATCTTGATCAATATATATATATATATATATATATATATATATATATATATATATATATATATATATATATATGTATATGAAATTAAGTAAAAAATATGTTTTGCCTAAAAAGAACAGAAAGCAATGAGAATATGTCACGTTTATTTCGTTGGTTCTATGACCAAGGGTACCTCGTCCATTCATGTATGAAAAATAAAACAAAAGTGTATAGTATAGCTATGTCGTTTACCATTTATAATTATTTTGTTATATTATATAATCGTGTTGGTTTAACAATAAAATTGCATATTTGTAATGGTAGTAAAACAACGCAAGTGTATGGTTGGGTTAAAATCATTTGACAACCCATAAATATCTTAAGAATCGTGAGAATCAATATCAATAGTTTGTATTTTTTTATTAAAAAATCATATTTTTACACATGGTTGTGTATGTTTGTATATATTAAAAATCATCAAAATAACACAAAGCCTCATCAAACTATTATTTGTATATTTTAAAAAAACTTCACTGACGGATGCATTTGGCGTTCTGAAACCACTTGTATTTACTTTTTTTGTGTTTTATGATCTTGTTTTATTGTCCTTTTTGTTGAAAAAGTATTTGTTTAGCTACACGTGTAATATAATCTACATATGACATCAGGGCCGGCCCAATACAATTAGTAGGGATGCAATGAGCTTGGGGCCCCCAAAATCAAGGGCCCACATTTTAAAAAAAAAATTATGTTGAGCATACATTGGGACCTTCACATGAAATCCAATCTATGAATCAAGAGTTGGAGATTCAAGGGAACAAATCCAAAGAAGGCAAACCTCCATGCGCTTGCTCCGATCAATTGATGATCGATGAATCTAGAGTCTCTAAGGCCCTGCACTTGCTCTGATGATCGCTCTGTCCCTGCAGCAGGGGTTGCCGCCTACTACAGGCTACACACCTACACAATAAAGGCGACACCAAGCAGCCTAAACAAACCCACAAACAAACTCCACCTGCTCGTCTTATGCTTGAATCTTGATGCTCCATGCGACCACGCCTACAATGGTCATCTGCGACTCAAGTTCAATTTAGTATGAACTCTAAAGACTGAAGTTTGATCGACACAGCCCCTAGGGCTTGCAAATCTGCAATCGCATACTCGCAAAATCACAAGTCGCATAGCAGAAGTTTAATCAAGGTTAGGTTACTTGACAATTGTTTTGTTTGATTGTGTCTTTAAAGTTTTACAGTTGTTAAATTAGTTAATTGCTTTGTCTCTCTAAAGTTTGATCATGTTAGGTTGCTAATTGCTTAATTGCTTTGTCTATCTGAAGTTTGATAGGTTACTTGTCTGCATTAATAGTTCATTAGGCTAATTTACTTGTTATTTGATATTTAGGTTGCTTTGATAGTTTATTAGGCTACTTTGATAGCTTATACATCATTAGGCTGACATATTTGTTATTTGATATTAAATTGTTTTGATAGTTCATTAGTCGAAAAGGGCCCCATAATTTTAGTTTGATTGGGCCCCCTAAAGATGTTGAGCCAGCCATGTGTGACATACACATGTGTAAATTACAAGTTCGTTCATTGTTATCTTTTAGAACTTCAAGAAAGACGATAAAATATTATATTTCAATTATTTATTTTATATAAAACAAAAAAAAATTGTGTCAATATGAGTCTCGTAATTATGAAGATATTTGTAAGTTCTTAAATGATTCTAACCTTTAAAATCAGTATAGTTATAATGTAAAACGTAGTTATAAATAGTAATCAACAGTTTTTGTACAATGGAAAACACTTTTATGAAAAATCAAGTTTTATATTAACAATACTATACTCAAATTATATAGGGCAAATACCATAAAAAACCAACATACTTTTAATTTTTTCTCATAAAAGTCTTTGTACAATTTTTTGCACATAAAATACCAGCATACTTTCTGTTTTATCTCATAAAAGTCCCTTAACAGTTTTTATACATAAAAAACCAACATACTTTCTGTTTTTTCACATAAAAACCCCTCAATAATTATTTACACATTAAATTCACTTCATTTGTTATAACTTAAATAAGTCGAGCTTGAGCTCCACAACTTAAACAACCCGAACTTGGGATCCTATAACTGAAACGAGCAACGTAGGGGTGGAAAATGCACACAAACAAAACAATCGGTGCAAAAGTTGTTTTAGTTTTTTTTAGAATTTTCACGAATCTAAAAAATTAAGTGACTTAAATGTGTAAATAATTATTGAGTGGTTTTTTGTGAATAAACATAAAGTATGTTGGTTTTTTATGTGCAAAAACTATTGAGAGACTTTTACAAGACAAAACAGAAAGTATGTTGAGCTTTTATATGTAAAAAATTATATAGTGAGTTTTGTGAGAAAAAACTGAAAGTATGTTGGTTTTTTATGGTATTTGCCCAATTATATATAAGTAAGTTTAATGGTGTATGTTTTTTTAGGATAATACCGTATAATGATGGAATCTAAAAAAATCAAAATTTGTGAACTTTTCTAAAACTGTCCTTCTATGGCACCCTGTACGTGCATTTGGTCATCCATCTTTCTATCTTTATGTGTGTATCGAACCATTTATCCAAATAATCTGAGTAAAGAGAAATATCTTCATCAATAGTTGTACCGGCTTACAGATCCAAACGAGTATGTTAATGAAGCATGTGTTATTTTTAATACAAATTCGAATTACATGTAAATTCACATCTCTAGACACATGCGAATTCACAGTCTCATTTGTACTAATTTTATTCATTCACATGTGAATTCATATTATAAAGTATTATTCGTTTAGATATTATATCACAACGTAAAATAACATATGAAATGACAATAATTTTAAGGTAAGCATCTCATATAGGCGTGAATTATGTTATAAATTTCACCAATTATGTTGCTCTCAAGTTGTACAAATTTCTTCGTCAAAAAATTACAATTAGGTTGAACAGTTAGTGAGAATTTCAACAGAGAACTAACCAGCATTGTCATGATATCAAACGTACATTTTCACATATATCATTCCTATATATAGGTCTATTATTTCATCTAAGACATTTTTCATGATTTCTTTATTATCATTCTCTTCGAACTAAGAAAACAAGTTTTTTAATGGAGTTGGTGATAGAGAGGTCATAGATGAAAAGTTGAGTCAGATATGAGGATTTAGAATGTTGGTGGTGATAGTGGTATGTAGCGGTTGAGTGGTGGTGAATGTGACAGTAGATAGTTGGCGGTGACGATGATAGTAGATGATAGTAGAGGTTGACGTTTGTACCTTGTAAACAATAAGCTCTTTTAAAGGTTGGACATGTGAACACATGTCACATGTGAGCATTTTTATCCCTTTTATCGTAATAGGTTGGATTAGTTATAAAATTTAGAACTAAAACAAGTTGAGGGTTCAAATATATCTATTTATTGTCTATTTCCTTGTAGTATTTTGTATCATACGGTCATAGGATCATATCACTTTTGTACCTATATGCACATCGTTGGACCATAGGATATAATACATATAATTTTATAAAAAATATATTGTTTATACTTTGTCATATTGTATCATTTTTTATAGAGTTCTTATACTGTGTTTTGTCATATTGTATGGATGTTAATGAGTTCAATGATGTTGACCAGATCCCTTTTATTGATATAATAATATTGTATGATAGTATCAAGTTAAAAAAACAATATTAATAACGAATATGCTAATGTGATTTTCGTTGATAAAACAGTAAGAGATAAAATCAAGTGTTAATTAACAGGAAACATATTAATATGCTATTTATTTTGTTGGGTTGTCTATCGAATGTTAAAAACAAAGATATTGTCGTGCATTAAGACGTTAAGGTTATAGTTGTACAACAATCACATAACATATATTTTTAAAACATATATTATTTTAAAATTGAAAAGGAAATAAATTAAGTTCAAAGTTTTAAATATTTATTTAATAATACATCTCGATAATTAATTAGAGAGATTACAGAATTGATTTTGACCATGTCAAAAATATTAATTTTATTATAATCATATAATATTACATATTAAAGCTTGAAAATATGTGTTTTCAAGTTCTATATATCAGTAAATACGTTGTTAAAAATGGTGTCATAAGGAGGGCTTATATCAGTAAACCATCCTGATTTCTAACTTTTGTTTGACTGTTTTCCTAATATGGTTTAATTAACTTAGTATGATCTCACTTAGTATAAACTAATACTTTCATGACTTAAGCACATTTCAGGTCATGGATGTGCATAAATGGTTGATAACTTGGAAAGTTTTTGGATCATTAAGGAACAACCTTTTTGCTTGTGATTATCATATATATGTTCCCTTTTGTATCTGCGTGATAGCAATGATCATACCCACTCACTAATGGGTTTCACAAATTGTAACACTTTCTTAAAATGTTCATAACTTAGTTTTATATATTGGTTCCAAATATTTGACGTATATCTGAACTTTTGAAAAAATGTTTCTTCTTCTCATGTTTGGCGTGTCACACTAAACATATATATAAAACTAGTTTTTAACCCCATGCATTGCGGTCTTGAGCGTAGATGCAGAGTATTAACGCTAGCCTAATATCACAACGATTACCAAGCCTTTACCCTTCGTTTTATACAACACAGCACAATCAATATGAACTTAAAATGGATTTAGAACTAAGGCTCAAAAACATGCATGTAGTCATTGTTGGGTTCAGTGGTAGTTTGGTTAGGTTTATTTTATCAAAACGATTTTGAAGTAATTATTAATCATATTAATAATATATAACGCAGCGGAGTAATAAAGAAAATACCAAAAGTGAACCCGACAGGATCTGGGTTACAAACAATGCAAATACAGAATGTGATTAACCTACTGATGAGATAATAATACCTTTGTGGTTAATAATTAACCGTTTGAGACACCGAGAAAGAACGAATTAAGTGCTAGAATGAATGAACCGAACGGGAACGCACAACAAGACGCGTGATTCTCGGGTCTTGATGTTGCGTAGCGACAGCCGTGAGTTTTGTGTGCAAATCCAAGAACAATTGAAAACAATTATTCAAATTGGTTGCAGTCGTGGACTTTGGCCAAAAGCAAAATCGCAGCAGCCGTCCTTTTTTTGACCAAAACCAAAGTATCGCCGCCGCCGCCGTATATCTCTTCACTTCTTCTTTCGGTCATACATATACACATATATATATATATATAATATTAGGTTTTTTAAACCTAATTAAACCATTAATTAATATTAATCTACTCACGGATCCCAGGCCCGATTAGATCAATATTAACGCATGTAATAACCGAGATCCGAAACAATAACGTTTAACGCTTAAACGTTTATAAATAATTTATAACTTTTATAAATCATTTAAACCCGATATAGTTCGTAAACGCCAGTTAAAATAAGTGGATTTAATATTCGTTGCCCAAGGTGTAACTCTTACGGGTCATAGTTCGGTTGGCAACGTGGCGTAACCGAACCCGTACATAATCCAACAAGCTCCCACTTGGACGGCGTTCGGTTAAATTCCATGTAGACAGTCAGCGGCGCTCTAGCTGCACATGGCTGCCCCCAACAAGGTATGACACTTTAAAGTCATTAACCAAAACATCTTGATCTAATAACATTTTACTACAACAAGACAATAGACATATGGTAATCGTAGTCATTTATCCTTTCTATAAAAGACATCAATTGAGTCATTGAGATTAATTCTCATATGGAGCTAAATCATTATTGTTCTCGATCCAGATTCAAAATGGTCCAATCAAACACACAGTCAGTTTGGGTGAGGCCTCACACTTTACCAGTTTGAATCAACGAGGGCGTCACGATGTATAACTGTTACATATAATGTAAGAGTACAAAATCCTTTATTGACCACATTCAACTCTCACTAAACTTCAGAATTATTCCCAACCAAAGCCTTTATGACTGGCAGTGACGCGACATCGGTTGACAGTGATCAAAGAATAACCCTTGGTAAACGGAAGTTCTAGTATGCATCTCAGGTCAGAGGATACTAAATGAGTATACCAGTATCAAAGCATCTTATAATAAAGATGGTTTGTGGCGAGTTACATCCAACGTCATTCATAATGAGGTCTGTGAATTTAGAAGTCAACTCCTTGAGTCTAAATTCAGAATAGTCTTAATTCAGAATTGTTTCCACAAGTCTGACCGACTATGGATAATTTAGAATACAATATTCATGGATTAAACGTATTAAAATTGAACACAGTTATAAGATTCATAATTGCACTTAAATTAGTAAATGAAAATGAATTAAAAAGTATAACTGTCAAAAGTTCGTACATCCAAATACTAAATCAAAACATATCACTAGCTAATCTAAGCCCGATCGCATCCCTATGCTGATCATGCTTGTCCTGAGTCATGGGCTTAGTAAACGGGTTTGCTAGATTTTGATCTATGTCTATTTTGCTTATCACGATGTCTCCCTGTTTCACTATGTCCCGTATATAGTGAAACTTCCTCTGAATATGCTTGGCCCTGTGATGAGATCTGGGCTCTTTGGCTTGAGCAATGGCACCTGTGTTATCACTGAATATCTCGATTGGGTGCTGAATACTTGGAACCACATCGAGATCGGCTATGAACTTCTTCATCCAAGCAGCTTCCTTTGCAGCATCTGATGCTGCAATATATTCAGATTCAGTGGTGGAATCTGCCACCACACTTTGCTTGGAACTTTTCCAAGAGATAGCTCCACCATTGAGTGTGAATACAAACCAGATTGTGAGCGAGAGTCATCTCTGTCAGTTTGAAAACTAGCATCAATGTAACATCTTACAGTGAGCTGTTCTTCAACTCCTCCAAATATTAAAAACATGTCTTTAGTCCTTCTCAAGTACTTTAGAATATTCTTAACTGCAGTCCAATGGGCAAAACCAGGGTTATGCTGATAACGACTAGTAATGCTTAAAGCATACGTGACGTCAGGTCTAGTGCACAACATAGCATACATGATGGAACCAATCGATGAAGCATATGGTACCTTTTCCATTCATTTAATATCAATGTCCGTTGAAGGAGATTAAGATTTGTTCAACACAGTACCTTTAGTCATCGGAACACCCCTTTCTTGGAGTTTTCCATCTTAAAGCATGTCATCATTTTGTCTATGTATGTGCTTTGACTAAGCCCTAAAAGCCACTTAGATCTATCCCTATAGATCTTGATTCCTAGAATGTAAGCAACTTCTCCAAGATCTTTCATTGCGAAACAAGCTCCCAACCAATTTTTAACTTTGTTAAGCATTGGGATATTGTTTCCAATGATTAGTATATCATCCACATACAATATGAGGAATGATATAGTGCTCCCACTAGTCTTCCTATAAACACAAGGCTCATCTTCACTTTTGACAAAACCAAATTCCATGATTCTCTGATCAAAATGAAGATTCCAGCTACGAGATGCCTGTTTAAGTCCATAAATATACTTATTCAGTTTGCACACCTTATTTGGATATTGTGGATCGACAAAACCATCAGGCTTAACCATATAAACATCTTCAGAGAGATGTCCATTTAGAAAAGCGGTTTTGACATCCATTTGCCATATCTCGTAATCATAGTACGTTGTTATGGCAAGCAATATCCTGATTGATTTGATCATAGCAACGGGTGAGAAAGTTTCATCGTAGTCAACACCTTGAGTTTGAGTGAAACCTTTTGCAACAAGCCGTGCTTTATAGGTGTGTACATTTCCATGCATGTCGGTTTTCTCTTGAAAAGCCACTTGCTCCCTACTGCACGTGAACCGGGGGGTAGCTCAACCAAGTCCCAGACTTGATTGTCTCGCATGGATTGCATCTCGGCATTCATGGCATCTAGCCATTTCACAGATTCTGGATCTGAGATAGCAGATTTGTATTTAGTAGGTTCATCACCAGAGTCAGCTACTACCAAAACCTCAGGACCCTCTAGATTCCAAAGATATCTGTCAGGTTCTTTGCGGGTTCTGCTACTTCTGCGAACACTTGCGTTATGTCTGAATCAACAATAATTTCTTGTTGTTCAGACGCACCGACTACATCAGCATTTGTTTGTGGTTCTCGAATTTCTTCAAGATCCACAATATTACTTCCAGTTCCTCGATCAAGAAACTCTTTCTCGATGAAATATGCCTTCCTTTTGATGGAAATCATATTTGCATGAGGATGGTAAAAGTAATATCCGCTTCTGTTATAGTACCTGAGGAAAATAACTTTTTCGCCTCGAGGATCTAGCTTGTCATCAGACTCGCTGGTGACATAAGCATCACATCCTTATACTTTAAGGTAAGACAAATTAGGTTTAGACCCGTGCCATATCTCATATGGCGTTTTGTCTACCTTCTTAGTCGGTGCCAGATTGACAAGGCGGGCGGCGGTCATAAGAGCATAACTCCAAAAGGAGTGAGGTAAGTTAGTTCTACACATCATTGATCGAACCATATTAAGTAGGGTTCGATTTCTCCTCTCACTCACGCCATTAAGTTGGGGTGTGCCGGGTGGAGTGAACTGTGAAACAATTCCACGTTCGTTTAGATGATTAGTGAACTCTTGGCTTAGGTATTCACCACCTCGATCTGATCGAAGTACCTTGATAGTTTTTCCAAGTTGGTTTTCTACTTTGTTCTGAAACTCTTTGAACTTTTCAAAGGTTTCATGTCTATGCTTCATAAGGTAGACATAGGCGTATCGACTATAATCGTCAATAAATGTAACGAAGTATCTTTCATGATTTCTAGACATCGTTCTGAAAGGACCACATACATCAGAATGTATAAGTGCTAACAGATCCTTGGCCCATTCACCAACATGGGTGAAAGGATCCTTTGTGAGTTTGCCAGCTAAGCAAGATTCGCATTCATCAAAAGAATCATGTCCTGTGGATTCAAGAATCTCTTCAGACTGAAGCCTTTTCACACGAATCTTGCTTATATGGCCAAGTCTACAATGCCATAGAAACGCATCGTTAATTCCATATTTGATACGCTTAGTAAGATTATATATGTTATTATTTGTTTGAATATCAATCTCATAAATACCACTTCGAGGTTTAGCCTCAAAATAAAAGACATCATTCAAGTAGGCAGAAATAAAAACACCATTAAAAACATACTTGAATCCTTGTTCAAACAATAAAGAAACTGAAATAATGTTTCTGGTTAAACCCGGAGCAAACAAACAATTATCTAAAGTAATTACAAGGCCAGATGGACAAGAAAGATAATATGTTCCGGTTGCAAGAACCTGTACTCTTTTCCCATCACCAACGATGAGCTCCATGTCGCCTTGTTTCAGTTTCTTCCACTTTTCAGGCTTCTGCAAGACATTAATGATATGGTAACCACATCCGGTATCAAATACCCACATGTTGCTGGAAACAGTGAAAAGTTCAATAACATAAATCAGAATACCTGAAGAAGAGCCTTCACCATTAGCCTTCTTCGCCTTCAGCTTGGCTAGATAGTCAGGACAGTTACGTCTCCAGTGCCCCCATCTTATTGCATTCAAAATAGTGTCGCTCCTTAAGGGGGGGTACTGCTTTGTTTTTAGCCAGCTGTTTGTTGTTGGTGGCAGACTTGATAGCAACAACTTTACCTTTTCCCTTATTGTTATAAGCTTTCTTCTTGGGGTTTGGCTTCCTAACACTAGTAGATCGAACCATCAACATTTGACTGGCTTTACCTGGTATGTTTTACTCAACAGTTTTGAGCATACCGTGTAGTTCAGTTACACTCTTAACCCATGCATTCATATTAAAGTTCATTACGAACTGGTCGTAAGAACTAGGCAGGGAGTTCAAGATGAAGTCTGCTGCCATTTCATCTTGCATAGGATAACCAAGTTTGGCCATTTGGTCGATGTACCCTTTCATTTTAAACACATGGGCACTAACAGGCGAGCCTTCTTGCATTTTACAGGATATAAGCTGCTTCATGGCATCATAGCGCTCTTGTCGGGCCTGTTTCTGAAACATGCCCTTAAGTTGCTCAATCATGTCAAATGCAGCCATGTCCTCCATGTTCTTCTGGAGATCAGGGGACATGGTGGCTAGCATAAGGCAAGCTACCTCATCAGCATCCTCCTTCAATTTTTCCTAAGTTTTACAGGCAGCGGCCATATTGTTTTCAGGCTCGTTGGGAATAGCGCTATCTAAAACATAGAGCTTTTTCGCCATCTTGAGAACAATTCTCAGATTGCGGTGCCATGCGAGAAAGTTGGTGTTGTCAAGTTTCTCTTTCTCAATAATAGACTTGAGAATGAAGGAGTTATTGGTTTCTGAAGTCATCTGTTTAAATAAGCAAAAATAAATTAATTAGTATTTTAATTAGTATTTTCGATGTATTATTTCCTTATTTTAACTAATGACCCATTTATAGTAATTTTAAATAAGAAATGAGAATCTGGCTTGGTCAGTTACCAAAGGCAGCTAGGGCACGCAACATTAGTAAGTGACTAAGCAGACTGACAACGCTTATCAATTGTGAAAATTGCACAACTCTCGGGTATGAGGCCACAACGACAACATTTGTCAAGGCATTGATACGTTTAGCCTCATCTATGCCTACTTTTCTCTCTGGACAGCTATGGCACGTAACAAGAGAGAAAAGTAATAGTCATCCTAAAACAGGTACGTGTGGAAGGGTCGGATGTGTCAACGAAACCCTTGCACCTTGGAAGAATAAACTACATATCAAGTGCGGTGTTGTGGCTCCAAACACTGATGTTTCGCTCAATGTTCCAAGTGTTCCTTATAATAGGGTGGCAAGACTACTAATTTTATCTATGGAATCCAATTTTAGTGTTTACTGAATAGGGTCAAACACAACGTATAATTAAGTCATACGTGCGTTGTAAAAGCCAGTTTTACAATATTCAATTCGTGATAATAAATGACGAATCCTTTCATCTCTCGGGACACCAAATTTTAATACCCTATTAAAACTAGGTTTGTCGTGAGATAGACAACCGATTTTAAGTTGATAATTTTAAATTATTAAATTTTAAGTTTTGAAATTTAAACTAATTTTAAATTTAAAAACTTATCTAGTTATCCTTTTAAATAGATAATTAATTTTTAGTTTAAATTTATCAAGTTTTAAGTTTTGAAATTCAAATTAATTTTTTGAATTTGAAAACTTATCCGGTTATCCCTTTTGAAACAAACAATTTGTTTTATATTTTAACAAGTTGTAAAAATAAATATAAAACTTGTTATTTATTTTGATTGTAAAAAAAATATTTTTAATTAGTTTGATGGGCTCCCACTGACTCCTTGATTCATCTTGTCTCCAGTTTGACTTTGGGTCTTCAAATATTATAATATTTATAAAATAAATACAAAATAAAAGAAAACCCTAATCTATTACAACTTTGAGCCATCAAATGGGTCAAAACCATAAAACCAAAAACTTTAACAGAAACAAATTACATCACAACAATTTAACCACAGGGTCTAGCCAGATTTACATATTAAAACACAATCAAAATAAAACGGGCAATCTTTTGGTTAATAAATATGTAACCAAAAATATATAATTGCCCTCAATAATAAATCAGAAACTTTAAACAATTTTAAAGTTTGTGATCTATAACAGGTTAACAAACCGGATCTTATTTGCATGTTGTAAGCGTGGCTTTGATACCACTGTTGGGTTCAGTGGTAGCTTGGTTAGGTTTATTTTATCAAAACGATTTTGAAGTAATTATTAATCATATTAATAATATATAACGCAGTTGAGTAATAAAGAAAATACCAAAAGTGAACCCGACAGGATCTGGGTTACAAACAATACAAATACAGAATGTGATTAACCTACTGATGAGATAATAATACATTTGTGGTTAATAATTAACCATTTGAGACACCGAGTAACAACGAATTAAGTGCTAGAATGAACGAACCGAACGGGAACGCACAACAAGACGCGTGGTTCTCGGGTCTTGATGTTGCGTAGCGACAGCCGTGAGTTTTGTGTGCAAATCGAAGAACAACTGTTCAAATTTGTTGCAGTCGTGGACTTTGGCCAAAAGCAAAATCGCAGCAGCCGTCCTTTTTTTGACCAAAACCAAAGTATCGCCGTCGCCGCCGTATTTCTCTTCTCTTCTTCTTTCGGTCATACATATACATATATATATATATATAATATTAGGTTTTTTAAACCTAATTAAACCATTAATTAATATTAATCTACTCGCGGGCCCCAGGCCCGATTAGATCAATATTAACCCATGTAATAACCGAGATCCGAAACAATAACGTTTAACGCTTAAACGTTTATAAATAATTTATAACTTTTATAAATCATTTAAACCCGATATAGTTCGTAAACGCCAGTTAAAATAAGTGGACTTAATATTCGTTGCCCAAGGTGTAACTCTTACGGGTCATAGTTCGGTTGATAACGTGGCGTAACCGAACCCGTACATAATCCAACAGTCATCATCATAGCCATTGACCTATACGTTTACATGTATTGCCTAACCATAATCAAAGAAAACAAATTGAACCAAGGTACTAAGATTAAACGGGCTGGCATGTAGCAACTAACGTGCACAACTACGACCACACCATCGACAACGATGGTCTACAACTAAACCCATCACCACCGTAGCCTAAGAGACCACCACGACTAGGACGCCCCCGCTACAACAGACAACTCGGAGGCCATCATCTTCCAGGGCGGTGGCCATCAGAGAAGATACTACCACGACCAAGTCGTTGGCACAACAACAACCAACCATCTACCAGCATCCACAAATTGAGGGGCCTCAACTACTGCTACATCGATCGGAGAAGCAAAAACGGTATTGTAAGCCAATTGAAGAAAGGAAATGACGTGGAAGCCAAATAAAGTGGCCATCATAAAAATGGTTGTACCATAGGCATACCCAATTAACCAATTGTTACAGTAAACGTTCTTACAAAATAAAGTTAATGTTTAATATTAATATAAGCAAACAAACAAATAAATCCAGTATAGTCTTACTATGTATGTGGTTTAGGATGAAGGTCAAGCCATTCCTCTACCCTGAAGGTAGACCGGCCATTTTGAGAAAAAGAAAAGGGACACACACATCATGTAATATGAAACATACAAAGGTGCAACACATTATAAGTAACAATAAGCAACCATAATAAGGTAAGTATATAGAAAGAGCATACCATAAGCCAACAAGCAGCAAGAGAACATGTAAAGGTACCAGTTCCTCTAGTCTAAGCTAGTCAAAAACCAAGACAAGCAGAATCCCCAACGAAATTAACTGAAACAAAAGTATACACACAAGTAATCAATTTATCATTTTAGATAACAAAGTATAGTGGCAATCCAAGGCAAGACATACCCCACAAACAAAAAGTGCATCTAAGCACCAAGACCAAGTAAAACTCTCTGTTAGACTATTTGAAGATGATACTTACCAAAACGTAAGTGCCAAATCTCATGATGATTACCAAAACTGACACGATGAAGATATGCTAAAGATATGATCAAAACGAAGAAAATTGACCAAAGTCAAACTTGGTCAAACTTGGTCAAAGTCAACAGTCAACATCAGCGGTCGTCCCGAATGACGTCAACACCCGGCAGTCGCTCATCAGCAACAGAAGAATTTATCAGACTTAAAACTATATTTGTGTAATCATTTTGTGCTTAAATATAATATTTTCTTATTTTTGTAAAGGGTATAAATGACTAAGTGTAGTCATTTATACTAGAACAACTTTAGAACAATTAGAGGAATCACTAACAATCCATAGCATTCACTAGAGAGAGAAACTAAGGTTGAGTGTGTGTGAGAGAGCGTTCTTACAAACTCCCTTGTAATCCTCTAGAATCATACATATGAATGAATAAAATCTTTATGATTATATGTTCTTGAATTTGTTCATCATTCATTCATCATCATACATGTTCATCTTGCATATAGATCTTCACTTGAAATCATCAACGGGTTTGTGAGTTTCCGCATCACAAATTCGATAAACGGCAACAATACGATTGCAATATTCGATCCACTAGCAGAATTAGAGGTTTCCACAATTGGTATCAGAGCTAAAAGAATCCCAATGAGGATCAACTTCCAGAGTGAAGTATAAAAGAATCCCAAAGTGGATCATATCATGAGAATTTATACTCTAAGTAGTCTGGTTCAAGTTGTGATAAAGTTCCACCTTGCATTTCATGAGGAGGGTTATTCTTCCATACTTCTGAGTGTGGGGTACTCAATTAGCATATCTAATCAAACCTAAACATGATAAATATCACAAAGTGTTGAAAATAGATCCTTGCATGAGTTTAAGTGGACAAACATACTTACAATCAACTTTGTTCTTTGTCTGTGTCTATTCCAACTTTAAATTTTAGATGTAAAGGATTTTGGATTGGTATGATCTCATTGTAGTTGAAGGATTCATGCTTGTTAATATCTTAATTTTGAAAAATCTAAAATTCCAAAAAGATTTGTCTTGTTTTAGTATTTTTCTTAGTTTCGGCAGATTTACATGTGTTATTAATTTAGGAGTGAAACTTCCATGCAATACCTCTACCGAGAGGATTTAGACTTTTACAGGTGATGAATTGCACGACATGCCTGAGTTTCTTATTCAGTTCAAGATGTCAAGAGAACACTCCTGCTTCCTTCAAAGATCTCCAGCCAGTTGCTGAGAACTAAGAATCCTCCTCTTGGTGTCTCATACACAAAAATTCCTCACCCTTCAAAGCTTTTGTTGAGGGAGAGTATATGTCAAGTCTGAAGAATTTCTGATGCTTCTCCTTCACTTCTGAAGTTGAGATAAAGCTGCTGATATTGCTACCTGTGCAATCCACAGTGTATGCAAATGAGTGCATTTTCAAGTCTTCAAAACAAGACTAGAAGATCAAGCTGAGGAAACATTCATCAAGTGCCAAACCAAAGTCTTTATGTGCTGAAACAAAGTCCTTTTCTCAATGCCTTTTTATGAAGCTTCTAAGAAGATGCTACCAAAAAGGGGGAGAAGACTGCACTTCAAGACTGCACGTCAATCAACAACCAAGGTTTTGATAATCATGAGGTTTTGGCAGCATCATCTTAGGGGGAGTATTGTTGGACTATTTGAAGATGATACTTACCAAAACCTAAGTGCCAAATCTCATGATGATTACCAAAACCGACACGATGAAGATATGCTAAAGATATGATCAAAACGATAAAAATTGACCAAAGTCAAACTTGGTCAACCGTGGTCAAAGTCAACAGTCAACATCAGCGGTCGTCCCGAATGACGTCAACACCCGGCAGTCGCGCATCAGCAACAGAAGAATTTGTCAGACTTAGAACTATATTTGTGTAATCATTCTGTGCTTAAATGTAATATTTTCTTATTTTTGTAAAGGGTATAAATGACTAAGTATAGTCATTTATACTAGAACAACTTTAGAATAATTAGAGGAATCACTAACAATCCATAGCATTCACTAGAGAAAGAAACTAAGGTTGAGTGTGTGTGAGAGAGTGTTCTTACAAACTCTCTTGTAATCCTCTAGAATCATACATATGAATGAATAAAATCTTTATGATTATATGTTCTTGAATTCATTCATCATTCATTCATCATCATACATGTTCATCTTGCATATAGATCTTCACTTGAAATCATCAATAGGTTTGTGAGTTTTCGCATCACAAATTCGATAAACGACAACAATACGATTGCAATATTCGATCCACTAGCAGAATCAGTGGTTTCCACAATTGGTATCAGAGCCATTGGCTCTTTGTTCTTTAAATTTTTCTCAAAAATTTGAACTACAAGATTGATCTGCAAATTGTTGTTGTTTGATGAAATCAAGCTACCACGTAAATGTATACCCATGTATCAAATACGCTATAATCACACTTAGTTGTACAAGTCTCCCTTAAAAATCTTTTATCTTAATCATACGCCTCGTACTTCTATCCTTGATTATGTACTCGAAGAGATACAACTTTCTCAAAATATTAATATAATATGATCATTTAAAATTACCAAAATAACCCAAATATCTTATATGATAACTCCAAATGGAATATTAAAGGTGGAATTTATAATATCAATATAATGTTATTTTATGGTTTTTGAGTGTTTCACACTTAAACATATATAGATAGTCACCATATAGCCCAAATCTTTTATATATAATATGATTATTTAATATCACCAAAAAGAGCGTTAACACGACTAAAAATTTTATATAACCCAAAAGGAGGATGTTAATGATAGAAAGTGAACATTAAAGATGAAAGTGCTAAAAAGACAGGATATCATTATATATTGCAAACGATGGATTATGTAAAGAATCAAGATTAACGTCGAGAGATTAAATCTGTAACTAAACCTCAATATATTTAATTTTAACCACAAAATTTGTAATGTACTCTTACTTCTTTGGTGAAACTTTGCGTCTAGTGGATACTCTGTTAAGAAGCAAAATACACATAATCTAACCGATATCTGTACTTTTGGCATGATATAGTATTATCAAGTAACTAAATTAAAAAAAAAAAAAAAAACCTGCAAAAACTATTATAAAATATTCCTAAAAACATGGAATGGTATACATATTATAATTTTGTATCTAACTGTATAAAGACAGTCAGATCTATGAATAGAAAATGTTGTGCTATTAATCCATTGGATAATAGTAACTCGTTCTCAGTGGTGGAGCTTTGATATATTTATAAGAGGGACGGGGGCAAAATTAATTAGTTTTAGGGGGGGACGAACTCGTTATATATGAAAAAATTTGCACTATCGGGGCAAAAATTTGCACTACCGTACCAAAAATTAGCACTACTCACTAAAAAAATAAAGGAGGCGGGGGCTCCTCCCGGCCCCTAAAGAGCTTCGCCCATGCTCATTCTAATCAGAGATTATCACGTGACAGTTATTATAATTTTTTTGATTTTTTTCTCATCTCAGAACGTTTGTGTTGATATGCATGACAAAACCTATAAGAAAGTCTTTGCATAGCCCTAGAATACATCTGCGCCCCTCTCTTCTAAGAGAAGGGGGTTCGAGTCCCCCCAACCCACCCCTGTTTTTCGCTTCTACTTTTATTTTATTTTTTTATTTTTTTTCTTTTTTTCATTCTCTTGTCGGTTTTCACTTTTCATTTCAGTTTTTCTTTTTTGCCATGTTTTTTTTATAGATATCATCGTTTTTGTTGCCTTTGTTATTTTCTCACGCATTCCATATAAGTTATATTCAAGATCTATCCATTGTGGAGTGTTGATAATTACCCTCTAGTGATGTGGCCATGCAAATTTTTGGGGCAACCCGGGCATAGTGATGTGCCAATGTTCGTCGGCAACCCTACTTATAATGCATTTATATATGCAAAAATATATATGACGACTTGTTTAACAAAGAACTACAAAATCTACATAATACATTTGTACATATCACTTAAGATAAAACTTTTGAGGTTGGTGTGTCTTGCTTGTTGAAACTCTTTTATATATGTTTTTCTAAACTTAGGAAACTTGAACTCTAACCTTTTAGAGCATTCACAGTATGTTTTTTATATTTTTGTGAGTGTGTTATTTATATTATATAAAATGATTCTGAGTGAAAAATAGTAAAAACATAACTGTTCATCAGTAAATTTGATAAGATATTATTCATCTCCTATTAACTTTTTAATTTTTTTTAAAGGTGGTTGTGAATAGATGAAAAAGAAAATGTAATGATAAATGTATAAAAAGTATTATTTAATTAAAAAAAGATAGAAAAATTAGTAATTTTTAGTATAATTATAAAAATAAAAATAAAAAACTCAGTGCTTAAACTCACTGTAATTATAAAAACTAAGATAAGAAACTCACTATGAATAATCTTAAATATGAACATCATGTAGCGGATCTTTATTGATGTCATGTTCTCCAAGTTCATTTATAGAGGAAACAAAAGAAGGGAAGTGGAATGAAAAAAAAACAGTTTTGTTTCATAGTTTTATTTTATTGGAAAGAAATGAATGAAAAGTAATGAAATTATGTTCCCGAGTTAAAAGTGAAAAGAAAATGAAGGTTAAAAACAACTCTTTTAATTTAAAAGAAAGTAAAAAATAAAAAAAAAATAAAAATAAAAATTAGAAAAATAAAAACTGTTTTCTTTCTTTTTTTTCTTAACTAGACTTGGAAACATAAGGTTGTGAGTCCTACCGGTAACAAAATATTGTTGGTGGACGGATTTTATCGCAGTGGGCGTTTAGGTAACGGATTTTTTTCAGAATTGATAGTTGATGAGCTTAGCTACCTAACATTATCTGTGCTCACAGAGGTAGGTACCCTTGATAGACAGGTGGAGCCGTGGAGGTACCTTGGATAGGCGGTTTTATTAGTTTGGTCGTTAGAAAAAAAAAAAGAAAAAATGGCCGTTTGCAGCCCTCTGTATGTATGTATAAGATCCTAATCATACACCAACATCGAAGATCTCCTGCCCAAATATTCCAAAACTTTTCTTTTTAAGCTACCCTATTGTTTTTAATCCTCCATTGGCATCTTCCTGTGATCTATGAACAAACTCTGTCACAATCAAATCTACATGGGCTTTTCAGCTAAGGCTGTTTGCAAGGTGACACAATAGGAAGGTCCACATGAATTAAGAGGGAGTATTCAAGGTATGCACACCTCAATATTTACCCATACCCACATGATTTTAATGGTGTTTAGGGTTTCTTTCTTGTTGGGTACTATATAATTTCAAGAATCTTGGATGCCCTTCAAAAGAATTTCAAGAATCATAAGAAGAATTGGGGTTTAGGGTTTTGATTATTGATGAATATTGTGGATGATTTGTGTGTAAAATTCATGTTATCTGGGAATAATTACTTGAATATGGTCAAACCCTGTTGGAAGCCATCGATTGAAGATGATCAAATTGGAAGAACAGATGGATTATTATGGTATAAAGATTTAGGGTTTCATGTAAATGGTGAATTTTCAATGGCAACGATTCAAGCAAACAATTTGTTAGAAGATCAGACCCAAATAGAATCGGGACTGTTGAGTTCGTCGAATTCGGGGCCCTACGGAACGTTCATCGGCGTTTATGATGGTCATGGTGGACCTGAAGCATCAAGATTTGTGAATGATCATCTGTTTTCTCATCTAAAAAGTAAGTTCTATTAATGATTTCAACTTTTTAGAACCGGACCAGACAAAGAACCGGTGGTTTTATCGGTCCACTGGTCGGTCCGGTCAGGTTTCGAAATCACTTATTTCAAAAAGATTGAAAGATTGTGAATTTTTATAAATTTGACAATTTGTTCTTTATTTTGGTTCAGAATGTGCATCTGAAGATCAAGAAATGTCTGCAGATGTGATCAAGAAGGCATTTTTAGCAACTGAAGACGCGTTTCTTTCGCATGTAAGGGAACAATGGTGTGTTTGCCCACAAATGGCATCTGTAGGGACGTGTTGTTTGGTGGGTGTTATTTGCAATGGAGTAATATACGTCGCTAATGCTGGAGATTCGAGGGCGGTGTTAGGGAGAGCTGATAGGGGTGTTAGAGGTGTTTCTGCGATACAGTTATCAACCGAGCATAATGCAAGCTTTGAGTCTGTAAGAAATGAGCTTCATTCCTTGCATCCTGATGATCCAAAGATTGTTGTTTTGAAACATAATGTTTGGCGTGTGAAAGGGATCATACAGGTTAGTTTGAATTTTAGAAAGACAAACCTGGTATCAGTTAAATTTATAATCTGGTTGATGCTTTCTGTTTCTTTATGGTTCAATTCTTTCTTAGTTGTATTGCTTTTGTGCCTAGTTCAATACGGGTTTGTTGTTTTCTCTATGATCATAACGGTTTCTTGTCGATTTTGAAGATAAATTGTAACTTGTTTGACTCCTTAAAGTCAACTGTCAGCTCTTCTTTGTTCTATTGTTTCATGAAAAGTTGCAGTATTAACCTTCTTACATAGTATAGTACAAGCTTTACTTCTGGTCAAATGTTTCAAATGACTTACAGGAACTGTTAATTTTAGAAAGTCAAATCTGGTCATTTTGAATGATTGTTTACCATTGATGCTTTGTTTTCTTTGTCCAGTTGTTTCATAGTTGCATTACTTCTTACAACAGTTCAATAATGATTCATTGTTTTCCCTAAGATCATAGCGTTTCTCATTGATTTCAAATATATAGTCTAACTCATTTGACTCCCAAAAGTCAACCACCATGAAATCTATGTCAATGTTCCAATTCTTCCATGAGGATCGCGATCATAACAATCTTTGACAATGTAGATACGGTTATTAACTTTTAAATATCGCTAAACAAGACGAATTAAGAAAGTTAATGATGTAGTTTTGGTTTTCAGATTTCAAGATCCATTGGCGACGCGTATCTAAAGAATGCAGAGTTCAATAGAGAACCTTTATTAGCAAAGTTCAGGCTGCCTGAACCCTTTTCAAAGCCGATTCTTAATCCAGAACCATCGGTATACATGCATAAACTTAACCCGAAGGATCAGTTTCTCATATTTGCATCCGATGGTCTATGGGAGCATCTTAGCAATGAGGAAGCGGTTGATATCGTTCATAATTATCCACGTAACGTAAGTTTTATAATCTTTTCTGCTTTATTGTTAATGTTTCCTGTTCCCACAAGCTATGATATAGTGAAGAACATACAAATTAAGAAAGATTTAATAAAGAGAAGAAAACATTAGGTGAGTGTTTTGATTCGTGTGAAAGTGATTATGCGATGTGGAATAATCATAATCAGATAATTAGTTGTAATAAGATGGATCGTAGAAAATGAGAGATTTTGTAAATATTTTAGGTTGAAAGAAACGGTAAGTATTTTACTTCACCCATTTACCTAAACCTGTTAATAATTAGAATCTATTTATTTAAACATTTTTAAATCCTTATCAAAACCTTAAAGGGTGGTGTTGTGGCAAGCACATTATTCCCTTTTAGCAGAGGTTTGAAGTTCGAATTTTGCTTCCATTGTTTTCCGGCCATGACATCTTGAAAACCACAAACTGCGATTTACCTGATACCGTTGTTAGCAAGGTACTGACGGTCCAATCATTTTACTGGTAGTAGGTTCTCATGGATATAAAAGTCCAAAACACTTGTTAGACTCATTTAGACTTGAGATTTGTTGTCTTTTCACCTTTCTTTTTATAGCCATGAGAACCCATTACCAAAAAACTCACAGGACTCGTCAATACAGTACTAACTAACAAGATCTGGCAAATTCGTACTTTTGTTGTCTTTCATCCTACGTGTCAAATGCATACGACCCAAATCGATTATTATCTTTTTTTTGTGTGTGTGTGTAGGGAATTGCAAGAAGACTAGTGAAGGCTGCACTTCAAGTAGCAGCCAAGAAAAGAGAGATGAGATATTCAGATTTAAAGAAAATTGATAGAGGGGTTAGAAGACATTTCCATGATGACATCACCGTCGTTGTCATGTTCTTAGAACCACCATCGCCAAACCGAGCTTTTGCTCGTGCCTCGGGTCTATCAATAAAGGGGACCCGAGGATTACCGCGCAGCAATAAGTTGTAGCACCAAGGGTCTGGTTTTTGTGGAGTGAATGTGTGTAAACCAAGAGCATGTATTATTTTAACACGTGCAAAAGGAGGTTGTTAACCATAGTAGGAATCAGAAATGTTGCAATTTTTTTGTTATTTTGATAAAAGCTTAAAGATAAGGATCAAAAGGGATGTATAATAATGTATTCGTATCTATTGAGTTAGATTAACTGTCTTAGATTGTGTTAGTTAACCATTTGTTGTTCATTTTAAGCAAGATTAATCACATTTACTTATATGTGAAAAACACAAGTTTATGAACAGTAGCAAAGGGTAATCCTATAATTTTAATGTCCCTTAACAGAGATTATTTTGGTAGTTTTGTTGGTCTCTATTTATGTCATTTCTCCCCTTCATTTGCAGAGAGAGGGAGACGAGGATGAGAGTCCAACGCCATTATACCATCACCGTTGCTACAACACGCCACTAGCGTTGTAACCATCGATAACACCCTCGGTGACAGCGCGCCGCTGCTACCGGCGAAACCCTAAAAGGTTAGCGATGGCAGTAGCGGTATTGCACTCATATAGCCTCTTTCGTTCACGATCTACCACATGCAACAACCCTTGAGTCTGTCTCCTTTAAACGAGCTTGCCGGAACCTTAAAAATTATGGGGTTTGTCTAGTGTTTTGGTGTTATGCCGGTGGTGAGGGTGATGACGGTGGGTGAGCCGTCGCCGTTGTGACCATTTAGGCCGAACCCTAATTAACTTAATAAACGACAGATTTTGTAATAGTTGATCATGTGTTTGTCAACTTATGTAGTTTTAATTACCTCAAGGGTGGGTCTAGACTCTAGTCGTAAGAGGGCAATCACCTATAGATTGTAGGTTTAAATCTCGCTTCAGGTCAAATTTATAGGTTGTTAAAGCAAACTTATCTCAAACCTGTGTTATTACCTAGACAACTCAATAGTTAGCAATGGTGATAAACTTAAATCAAACTCGAGTTTCACAAACCTGAGAAGAAAGTATGAATATGTTTGACACTGATTATAAGTTTTTCAATTTTTTGTCTCAAATTTTGAACATATGATTTTTATAAAATCCATATTTATACGTGGTTATATTTTATTAGCGTTTATATTTATAACGGTTTGGTTCTTATCTGTTGCAGTGTCGCTTTTTTATTTTCGATCTGACATTAATTTTCATGTTTCTTTTTTATATTAAGTTTCCAAAATTTTCTACACCCTCACCACAGTCCATGGGCTTGTGAATGTTTCATTCTTTCATATAGAATTTAGTGTTTTCGCTTTCTTACCTTCAATGCATGGATTCACGCCAACGCTTCAACGTTAACTTTTTAATGGTTTTATACCACGCCACAACGTGGGTGTCTTATACTAGTTTACATTTAAAGTACGATAACTAGTTACAATAATACCTTCTACAAAGGGAAATTTGATTTTAATAACCTAACAATTAATTATTAGTTCATAATAATTCATACTATTAAGTTGGTCACTGACACTTTCAGTTTTCAATTTTATTTCCAACACCAATCCTAATAATATATTTTTTATACATTCATACTCAATTTATATTTATTTTAGGTTGGTTTAACCTATATGTTTTTTATTTCGTTCATAATTATTTTTGTGAATGAAATTAAGTGCAAATCAAACGTAATTTTTTTAATAATTATATTGTTGGGACTGTTGTTGATAATAAAAGTAAAAGTTAAGAGTGTTATTAGCTAAATTAATAGTATGAACTATTATCGACCAATTAGTTAGAGTTTAGATTATGAAAATTCAATTTACCTTCTATAAATTACATGTAAATTAAAATTGTTTGAATCTTCTTTTAATAGCATTTTAAGAACAGAATGTTTAACATAATAGTGTTTAGGTTTATTAAAAGATGGATAAAATTGATTTTAAAGGTGTGAGTTACCTTTTCAAATTTTAATATTTTTTTTCTAACTTCTAGAAATATTAAACTTTTTATTAAATTAAGTGATATAAATGTGATATACACATAGCTAGTTGGTAAGTGGTTTTATCTTTAAGAAAAAGAGTGTAGTAATTTTATTAGAATAATATTGGAACCTCCTTGTTATTTTGTTGATTTATTTTAATTTCTACCGATAAACATAAGTACTTTATTATACACCTATTTCACTTTTAAAATCATAATATCTAAACTCTGGTAGATTTTGCCTGTAATCTTTAGTTGAGGTGTGAATTTGTTTATTTTATGTCAATAATTTAACACGAATCTTGAATCTTATTTGCTTGTGAATAAGTTATAGACTAAACAAAAAAAATCGGTGTTAAAAACTAGTTTATCAGGTGAGAGAGTTTGTTTAGTCTATAATCTTTTATTTGTTGCTTATGTAATTGATGTGACAATTAATAGATTGTTATAATTTGAGTTTTTTAACATTCAGGCCTTCTTAAGGATTAAAGTCCATGTTATGTGAACGAGCCATTTGAGCCCGAATTGGTTCAAATAGATTTTAAAAAAAACGAAAAGATTAGCAATTATGACATAAGAGACTATCATGAATATAAACCTTGTTGCTAGGGATTTGTTTTTACCCGAACTTGAATACCGAACCCGAACAACATCAACCCAACCTGATTAAGGACTAACCCGAGCAATCCAACACGATTATTACATTAAACTGAACCCGATTTTTATAAATAGTTCGGTATTTGGGTTGATTTTGTGATAATCGGATCAACCCGATTAACCCGAATCTTAGTCTTTAAAAAAATTCCAAGATTTATATATATGTGTGTTATGCTATCATATACAAGATTTGAAAACATAGTTTTCTAAACTTTATATTTCATTGTTATGGATCAATTTTATACTATAAACTTTGTAAATAATCAAAATATAATGTTTTTGAACATTTGAATATGCATAATAAAATAAACGTAAATATGTAGAAAATCCTGGATCAAGATAGTAAACAAAATTCTATTTTGATAACACACGTTAAATTTCATACATGCATTTGATCACATACATAATCTTTCGATAAACATTTGACATAACAAAATTTTAAAAGTTTAATGGTTCAGTTTAAACCTGATTACCGATTAACCCGGCCCGAATAAACCAGAAAACCGATTAAATATTATTTATTTGGTATAGTCGTCGGCTTGAACTCTAAAAACTCGAGGAACCCGAAACTCGATTATGTGTAATCTTCTCAAAATAGGCAAGCTTTATGAACAATTTGTTTCACATTTATTCTCGCAACTGCTTTAACCGTACAAATCATTCATCGGTTGAGTAAATCTTCGTTTAATCGTGATTCCATTTCGATTCTGATCTTGTTTACAGACCAAATAGGCTCCTGGACTAGATTTTTGTGATGAGTTCTCGTATTTGGACTGTAACAAGTAGCATCTTAATGGATAGAAGACCTTGACTGCCATTGGCTTACATGCCAAGAAAGTTGCTTTTAGCTAAAAGAGGTTATCAAAACAAACAAACATACCCGATAAAATCCCGCTCGTAGTAGGGCTATTGGTAGGGTCTGAGAATGGTTAAAGAGGCTGCTCCTAGTGAGACTCTGACTCCAAATGCACTTTCTTTGACGTAAAAGAGGTTGGAGTTTTGAGGGAGTAGAAAACAAGAGTGGTATATAAAAGAATAATGTTCAAGTGTTTCCCAGATTACTTTTGGTCTTGTATTTCCTATTATGTTAGTTTCTTAGTTTCTTCAAAAATAATCCTCACATAGCTTTTTTATCTCACATAATGGGAGAGCTAGCAGCTGAAAAACATGCTAAAGACATCTTAACAGTTAAAAAGAAGAAAGATGATATTGAATCTGTTTTGATGGAGCATCTTAGAATCAACGGTGCATATTGGGGATTAACCAAACTCGACATTTTAGGTAACTTGCAGCCGTTGATCAAGAAACAGTTATTTCATGGGTCATGAGTTGCCAACACGAATCTGGTGGTTTTGGTGGTAAGTTAAAAGAATCTTGATGGCGGGTTTGGGTGCACCCCTGGTGCAGAGTCTCACGCGGGTTAAATATTTTGTTGCATAGGCGCGTTGCAATAACAGGCTGCTTACATTATGTTGATAAAGATCTTTTGGGATGGTGGTTATGTGAAAGACAAGTGAAATCTGGTGGTTTAAATGGGCGACCCGAGAAGCTTCCGGGTGTTTGTTACTCGTGGTGGGTTCTGTCTAGTTTGATAATGATCGATCGGGTTCATTGGATTGATAAAGAGAAACTTGTTAAGTTTATATTGGACTGTCAAGATAAAGAAAATGTTGGGATTTAAGATAGATCAGATGATGCTGTTGATGTTTTTCATACTTACTTTGGAGTCGCTGGTCTTTCGCTTCTTGAATATCCGGGATTAAAGGATATTGATCCGGCTTAGGCACTGCCGGTTGATGTCATAAATAGGATTTTGCTTCTATGATTCGTATTCTGTTTATTAGAAAGATTATGCATGAACAGGCTGGCTTTCAAGAGATCAACAGTTAGTATCTTGAATCATATGAGATGAACAGTTGGTTTTTATGTTATCAACCCGATCATAAAACATAATGAAACTCAGTCGATGGGTTTCGAGAGATGGACACTTTGACGATTATACCATTATTAACTCGTACAAACTTAAAACATAACATGATTATGTCGACCTATAAAAAAACTTTCATTGTTTAGAAAGCAGCCTCTCCAAGAGTTGGTATTCTGTTTTCATAATATCGTTACAAACTAACTCAAAGGGGGCAACCATCATAACTTGACAGCTTATGATAGTCCTTTATGTTGGTTACTTAACAAGAAAACCAGAATACAACAAATAAAAGTGTCTTTTCTTTATTCTTTCATCCAAAATTTGTTCTGCACGCCCGATTATGCATGCAAATAATATTAAGCATCGTGGAAAGCTGCCATTCTACGCGACTGCTGATCTTTTGACCTCTAATTCATCAAGGTTGAGTGCTTCAAGCAACTTTGGCCAGGATTCTGGGATCCCTCCAGGCAGATCAAACTCCATTAACTTGCCTTGAGTTTTGTAGAAATCTTCGACAGGTTGACCCTGCACAAACAGACAGGATTAGAGATTCATCATCATCTATCAACTTGTAGTGAATTATAGCTGCCATGACATCTCATTTTATCATTATTCAAGGTCCTAAGCGTATTTTAGACGTTTGACGCGTACCCAAAACGTTTTCTTGAAGCCATGAGCTTAGATTCCACATGCATGAAAGATAATCTCATTACTGTGCTTGAAGTAGCTGTAATCAATTTTTGATATTTGGATTTACAGAAGCAATTATCTAATTATAAGGGATGATGCATTTTGTATCATGAATATTACATGATTGCCTCTCCTCACAAAAATGTCTGTTTTCGTCATTCTATCTACCGGTTTCTTGAAACCATAAAAAACCATCACATATTTTCTCGTTCTCTTACAAAAGTTCCCTCAACCTAATTTTGGTATATCAAAGTCCCTCATCTAATAAAAAATACACAAAAAAGTCACTTAACTAATTTTCATACATTGAAGTCCCTAAACTTGTCTAAAATGTACATAATTTTGAAGCTTCTTTACTAATAGAGACTTGTGAACTCTTAAATTGGTCAAAATAAAATGGTATAACTTTTTTTACAAAATTACTGAATGTTACTTTATCTAATTTTGGCCAACTTAAGAACAAATCATTATTATTTTACAAAATCACAGGGACTTTAATATATCAAACTTATGCCGAGGGACTTTTTCATGTAAATAAAGATAAATATACAGTAATCTTTTATGGTATTAACCCTTTCTTAGATGGCCAGAAGTTACCAAACACTCGATGCATAGTTATGTGATCATAACATCTTAACAAAAAAACCCCACCCAATACCTATCTTCTCCAACCAGTTATATAACACCTAATTATCTGATTCTGATAATTCAATTATCACATAACCAATTTCAAATGAACATCCAAACAGCCCCTAGATAGTACTATGTTACACGAATGACTTACTAAAAGTTGAAAAGAAAAGCGTAATAATATTAATAATACCTTCTCGTGGTACACACGAAGTCGTTCTTTGACAACTTCTTCGGTGTCATCAGCACGAGTAATGAGCTTTGAAGCACAATGCTGAGGTGGAAGAAGTGGAGGCATGCTCATTCCAGGTCTCCCATTTTCAGCTTTTGCATTAATTGATGCCACATTGAAACCTTTTCCACATTGACTGCATATTCTTCTTCCCAAACATTTCTCGACCAATACGTCTTCCCTCAGCTTCAGATTCACCACCAAATCAATTTCTGTTACCTCATCTAAAATTTCCTGTACATATAACACAGAAAATATAATATTGAAGTCCATGACACCACATATTAATATGATAAAAACAAAAACGAAAACAAAACAAAAGAAAATGAGTTGTTTTTAGCTTTAAAATCATGAAACTGTCAGTTGTATAAAGAAAATACATAATTTTAGTTACAGTATGGTTCAATCTGGTTTTAAAAGATCCTTACAGCTTGTCTTATGGTTCGTGGAAACCCGTCCAGAATAAATCCGGATTCACCTTTTGATTCTCCAGCTTCGAGTCTTTTTGATAATAAGTTGAATATAATTTCATCAGAAACTAATTTCCCTTGATTCACTATCTCAGCAAGCTGAATAACATACACAGAAGAATAAACCGGAAATGAAGAACAAATCAAGAAGCTTTAACCCTCAATAATAATGAAAAACTAAATAGAAAACAATAAAAAAACAAAAATAACTATAGTGCAAAGATTAAGACACTGATATCTAGCAAGGACACTGATCAATTTAGATTAGGATCCCACATTGTCACCCAAACAAGGATATCATGCAAATTTTTTGGGAAAGGAGGGGGTATCTGTTAATATCATATTATAAGATCAGTAGACACCACCCTAAACTTCTTAATCAATCTCTTTGAAACCCGATGAACCAACTTATTCTGACCTCCATAACACACATAACCATTGCTATAAAGAGCACGCCCGTGCCTGCACAGCTGAACCACCTTTTTTGTGGTTAGCAGAAGTGTTCAAAGATTTTATTGTACAATCATAAGTCAAATAACTTTCGCCCCATATGAAAATTACAATCATATTTATAAATAAATAAATAAATAAAAAGTTACTAGCTTTGTGATGAAAGTCGCCCAATTTTTCTCTTCTTTGAAGTGTTCAAACCATAGATCTCAAGAAGTTGACTCTCTCTGAACAGTATGAGCATTCTGGTCACTTTTGGTATTCATGTTCCTTTTACACTATTTGGTTAGGGGCGAACCTTGCACCAACAGTAAGGTCGTTATAATGTTATCCGGAGGTCACGACCTCAAGTCATGAAAACAAAGTCTTGCATAAATGCAGAGTAAGAATGCTCACATCAAACCCAAATCCCAAGACCCATGCGTGCAGAAGCCTCATGCACCAGGTGTTATTTGGAGGTCACAGGTACAAGTCATAAAAACAAAATCTTACATAAATACAGGGTAAACAGACCCAATATGAACCTGGTGTTAGCCGGAGGTCACAGGTCAAGTCATGAAAACAAAATCTTGCATAAAGTTTTACACTTTTTAGGTTATAAATTTTTGCATTTGATTTAGTGATAGAACACATTCCACTACGTTCATCTAGATTCATTGAATTGATCCTCCATGACTGTAGCTAGTAATTACAGCAACCCAATTCACATACCAACATAATCACACCAACCAAATGAAGTTACATACATCAAAACAATATCTACCTGACGAGAAAGAGGTCCAGAAGACGATAACTCTTCACGAACAAGATCACCGGTGGCGATATGCGGAACACCGAGAAGATTCGACAATCGACTAGCATAGGTTCCCTTTCCGACGCCGGGGCAGCCGAGAAACACCCACTGGAAGTTTCTAGAAGGCTTGGGATCGGAGAAATTAGGGCTGTGGTGGTGGTGGTGAGATTCGATATCGGAAACAATGGCGGTGGTGGTGGAAAGTGATCGTTTGAATAGGGTGGAGATTGAAGATGATGGTGAGGGTTTGAGAAGGCGGATGAGGGCCGCCATTGGTGGGTTTTGTTAATGAATTGCAGAGAGATTTGGGGTTGAAGATGAAGAAGTCAGCAAGGAGAGGACGTATGGAAGGGATGATGAGTAGATCCCCAATTCCAGAGGCATATTCTTTGAACTCAAATAGTCAACTATTATAAGTTTATTCAATACAATTAAATCTGAATTTTATTGGTTAATATGTTTTATTTGTACGAGTATCTGAATTAAAGTTGATAATAGGATTAGCATTATATTGAAATGAATTCAATAAAAAGAGTTGGAATCTCTTTCATCACCAACCATTGTCGCCCACCGTCGCGACCAACGCCCCCGGCCCCGCCACCTACTGCGCTAACGCCTCCGACCACCACCTACCGTCTCCGCCCACCGCTGACGCCATCGACCGCGACCTGCACCAGCTTCTATCACCACCATCGCCGCCATTCGCAGGCCTCCGCTGGCTGCCGATTGCGCACGCCACCGGCAAACGAGCGTTTCCACTGATTGCGCACACGAGACATCGGATCGCTGCTGTCGACCATCGTTCGGCAGCAGGCGCAATCAGTTGTGTGGCAACAGCAGCAACGAGGTGCGACGGTTGTCGGCGGCGGGCACGGTCGATTCGCAGTCGAATGTCGACGGCGACGACAACAACGGTTGGTGAGCGGTGGTATGTAACGGCGGTGATTGGTAGTCATGGAGGTGGTGACGGTTTCAATAGATGATAAATTTAAATTTTTTATAAGTATTTTGTCACTAATATTCATTTGGAATTTAAATGCCTTTGATAAATTCCAATTCACTATAAACTCCAATTCTTTTGAAAAATATAGAATTTCAAATTCAGTTCATTTTAATTTCAATTCATTTTAATTTCAATTTAAATTCTAATTCCAACACATTTCAAGAATCCCTTCAATTCTAGTTATTTTTTTAAACTTGACTTGTAATTAAATTAACTCATTAGGGGTAAGGGGTGTGTTTGGTATGAGTAGACTAATGAACTGAATATATAATGAAATGAAATAGCCAAATGATTAAAACGAATTATTATATTTTATTGCCTGGTTTTGGTTACCATGTGTGAATAGGATGAATAATTACTTTGTATTGTTTGTTAGTAAAAAACAAAAGGAAATGAATACAAAAGTGGTTATGGTGGTAGCATCGGTTGGTGGTTCAGAGTGGTGGTAAGTTATGGTGCTGGCGGCTAGTGGTGGTGGTGGTCGGTAGTGGTTCCCGATGGTGGTGGTGGTTGGCAGTAGTGGTTGTCGGTGGTGGTGGTCAGTGGTTAGTGGCGAGTGGTGGTAGTGGGTAGTGGGTAGTGGGTAGTGGGTAGCGGTGGTGGTGGTGATTAGCAATGGTGGCGGGCATGGGGGTCGGTGATGGTGGGGTGGTAGTGGTCAGTGGTGGTGGTTTCTGGTGGTGGGTGGAGTGGTGGTGGTGTTGGTGGTGACTTGTGATGAAAGAATGAATGAAATCAAAAAAAAAAAAAAAAAAAAAAAAAAGGTGTATAGAATGAATTTGATGTGTTTGAATGATATATTAGTTATGTAATGACTAATTTCATTTCTTTCACCAACCAAATTTTTTTTTTCATTCACTTTCAATGGTACATTTCATTTCGTCTCTCATTCTTGTATACCAGACGCTATCTAGGTTTTAAAAGTTTGTTAGATTGTTTTTATATCGACCACCTCTATGTTGTGTGTTCGTTGTAGAAGGACTAGTGACATAGCTGAATATAATGATTTGTTTATTTCTCTATCTTATAAAACAAAGAAAATGAGTGATTAGTTTATCGAGTCTGGTCCGTAACATCTAAAATAGCTCTCGTTACCAAAGGATTAAACCTGACATCTACTTGAAGAGTTTGTTCGCAACTAGGAACTTACTATAATACAACACTACATTCTTCTAAGATTGAGGAATGAGACGAGATCTATTAAAAGAATGATTTATTCTTGTAGAAATGCATCATCTAGTGTGAATCCCCTCCATCAATAGTATAGCGGAGGCGTGAGCCATAGGTCTTGTATATTACAATATATTCAAAACCAACCCATGTTTATCTGTGGGTTTCTTTCATAATGTATTTTTGCTTTGAATAAAAAAGCATGTTCATAGTTAGTACAATGAGAGATCTCCAAATCACTGGTAGTAAGAGTCTGAGATGGGCTATTACTTCTTGAAGACGTTAGGCTTTGAAATTGAGTGGAATTATTTCTCTCATTTGGTTGTCTTCACTACACGTGAACCTCTTCTCTTTTTTTTTTTTTATTATGGTAGTCATATTACTTAATTGAAAAAAGATTCACCAACTAAAAGAAACATCGATTGTTTAGGATCTTTCTTTTCTTCTAGAGGAAGGAACAGAGATAGAATATCATCTCACTTCATCTATTTCAAGAGATTCAGGGTGTGATACTGTTCTAGAGGATGAATCAAACAAATAGTTCCGACCGATATCATTCTTGAACAAACATGAAATTAGTTTTTGTTTTGAAATAAAAAAAACAACGCTATGTATAGTATGATCGATCACCATCAATGTAGAAAAATAATTCTATATCACTTCAAATTGTTGGTGTGGATTTATTTTCGAATTGATTCTCTAAAGATACCAGCAACCCTATAATCCTAGAGGAAGCACCGCTAGTGATTCTAGTGGCTACAGTTAAACCATCTGCCTCATTTGACTAGAGGTAAATAGCGGCAACCAAATTGATAGTCATTGAAAGGATCTGCTTTTTCGTTGGAATTTGATCTTACACAAAACTATGAAAAGATCATTGGTTGAATGGCTCATCGTTGGTCCACCAACCATCTAGGTTTCTGTGGTAAACCCCTTTCATCAAGAACATTAAAACTAGTATAGAAACTCACTTAGGTGGTGTTTGTTTTTCACAAAAAGGTCTACGTGACCTCTTATGTTTGCGTCGCGCAGACCACGCGCAGACATAAGGCTCTGCAGTACGTTTGTTTTTTCGAAGACATTTCATTAAAAAACGTCTGCGTGAGGTCTTCTTGGTGCAGACATGGTCTTATCACTTCTACAATCTTCAAACCTCTTCTCTTCACAACAAGCACCGTCCCCATTACCACCACCGCCCAGTAACACCACCGCCGGCACACTACCACCGCATCCAACGTTGCCACACCACCACAACCACATCCAACGTTGCCACACCACCACTCCACCATCGTCACAGTAAACCTCAGACAACGCATGACACCGTCCACTGGTCTAGTGGACCTCCGCCACCGTAATCATCACCATCACTATCGACATCTTCAACTGATTCGTCGCCGTTCTAACCAGAGGGTGGTGGTGCGGTGGTGCGGTGTGGTGGTGTCGTTCTCGTCGTTCTCACAGTCTCCAAATGGTGGTGCCGTTCTCGCCGGTGATTTGGGCTCGCGACAGTGGAGATGATGGATGAAGACAGTGATGATGGATGAAGACGAAGATGATGGATGATGGATGAAGACAGTAATGATGGATGAAGATGATGGATGAAGATGAAGATGATGGATGAAGATGAAGATGAAGAATTGGCAATTGGGAAGGTGGGTTTGGTTTATAATAATAATAATAATAATAATAATAATAATAATAATAATAATAATAATAATAATAATAATAATAATAATAACAATAACGTTGCAGATGTTAAAAAACAAACACTCTTTTCTTGCAGACTGCAGACGTTTGGTCCACCTCTTCTCCTGCAGATGTCTGCAGATATGGTCCGCAGACTGCAGACGTTTTGCTGCAGAAAAACAAACATCTTAGTAGGTGTTGAGTAGTAGAGTCAATCTCATTATCAATATGTGAAGTACAGGGACTGTTCTTGTCAACTTGTAATAGTCTTGTAATAGTTTGTATTACTTTGTGAGTCTAGAGTGAATCCTTATAAACTCTGAGGGTGTAAAGTGTAGAATTGTTGTTATGTTTCGGTTAGTGGTTGCTACCAACTGATTAGGGGATATAACCCTTCCTTAGGGTTCTTCCTTTATTCATTCTTAGTGATATTCAAAGAGAATCAAATCTTGTTCTCAATTGTTTTTCAATTTCGTACTTCTTTTGGTGTATAGTCTAAGGGTAGGCAATAAGAAGAGTGGCTACTTAACAGTAGATTTGATAGCAACATTAAAAAGTCAACCAATAGTTCAATCCTTCGTCCCTTATATTATCTCCAACTTACAGTCTTCGTTTAAAATAATGTATATAGTGCGAGACTTTCAACTAATGAAAACAAACCATAAACACTAATGGGAGTTCTGATATATATTCAAACAACCAAAAAAACACTAAAAATTAATTAAAAATAGTACAGTTAAACGTACCACTCTTCTTTTATCCTCTGTTAGTATATAATACTACTCTCACAAGAGGGGTACTTAGTACATAACAAATATGTTTAGAGCATTCACATTTCATTTTTTAAAAATACGTGAGTGGAAATTTCAAAGTATGTGAAATTGTTTTGAGTGATTGTGAGTGAAGTACATAAAAAATATTACTGTTTATTTGTAAATTTGAGGATTTACTGTTCAACACTTACAAAATTTTTAATATTTCTGAAAGTGGTTGTGAGTGGAGAAAAGAAAAAATATAATAATAAAGGCATAAAAATATTATTTAATTGAAAGAAAAAAGAAAAAATAATAAATTTTAATATAATTATAAAAATAAAAATAAAAAATGAGATGTGAATGCTCTTAGTCACTCACATATGAAGACTCATAGATTTACGAAGGGACCCGATATTTAAACACAACCAATTATAAATCAACACTCCTAAAATGCTATACAGGTCGTATAGCTTTATATGTGTCATATAGTAGGGTCGTATAGCTTTCTATGAGATGTATAACCCCTTTAACAGACTCTTGAATTTTTTATCGTATTCAGTGTTGAATTTTGCTAAACGCTTCGTATCGATCTATATGTGTCGTATAGGACTATATGAGGCTTATAACACTCTGACAGTCCCCTGATTTTCTTTGTTTTAGTGTCTTCAACTCTATACGTCTCGTATAAGACTATACGAAATCATAAGAGGTGTCGATTTATAAAACAAAGAAACTATAACAAAGAAAATCAAGGGGCTATCGGAGTGGTATAAGCCTCATATAATCTTATACGATACATATAAACCTATATAAAATGTTTAATAAAATTTAATACTGAATACAAAAAAAAATTCAAGAGTTTTTTAAATAAGTTATACATCTCGTATAAGGTTATGCAACCTACACGAAATTTATTAACGTTCTCTCACTTCGGCAAGCAAGCTACAAACGCGCGTTGACCAACTTCGTCTCCTTGACTTTCCCGCCTCTGAACTCACCAATGGCGGAGAAGAGAAAACGCCGGCGAGCAGACTCCGATTCCGACGACGACTCCGGTCATCTCCCCTTCAAAAACCACCTGAAACCCGACTCCGTCATCTTCTCCACCCTCAAAACCCTAACCGACGCCACCAAATCATCATCATCTTCAACCTCCAAAACCCTAACCCTAACCGACCTCTCACTCTCCTCCACCTGCCGTGAAGTCACCGACCTCCCTCTCTCCTCCGTCCAAAACAGAATCCTAACCCTAGCTATCTCCCTCACCAAATCCATCCTCTCCGGCAACGGTTTCTCCTTCACCGTCCCCTCACGCGCCGCCGCCAACCAACTCTACGTGCCGGAGCTCGACCGCATCGTGTTAAAAGACAAAACCTCCCTCCGCCCCTACGCCTCCGTCGCCACCGTCCGGAAAACCACCATCACCGCCCGTATTCTCTCCCTCATCCACCAGCTCTCGTTGAAGAATATCCACGTCACCAAGCGTGACCTGTTCTACACCGATGTGAAGCTGTTTCAGGACCAGACGCAATCCGACGCCGTTTTGGACGATGTGTCGTGTATATTAGGGTGCACTAGGTCGTCGCTAAATGTCGTCGCTGCTGAAAAGGGGGTGGTTGTGGGGAGGCTTGTGTTTAGTGACAATGGGGATATGATTGACTGCACGAAGATGGGGATTGGGGAAAGGCGATTCCGCCGAATATCGATAGGGTTGGGGATATGTCTAGTGATGCGTTGTTTATACTGTTGGTTGAGAAGGATGCTGCGTATATGCGATTGGCGGAGGATCGGTTTTACAATCGGTTTCCGTGTGTTATTGTGACGGCGAAGGGGCAGCCGGATGTGGCTACTAGGTTGTTCTTGAGGAAGATGAAGATGGAGCTCAAGTTGCCTGTGTTGGCTCTTGTGGACAGTGATCCTTATGGGTTGAAGATATTGTCGGTTTATGGGTGTGGGTCGAAGAACATGTCTTATGATAGCGCGAATTTGACTACACCGGATATTAAGTGGTTGGGGATTCGGCCTAGTGATTTGGATAAGTATAAGATACCTGAGCAGTGTAGGTTGCCGATGACGGAGCAGGATATTAAGACGGGTAAGGATTTGTTGGAGGAGGATTTTGTGAAGAAGAATCCGGGGTGGGTTGAGGAGTTGAATTTGATGGTTAAGTCGAAGCAGAAGGCGGAGATTCAGGCGTTGAGTACCTTTGGGTTTCAGTATCTGTCTGAGGTTTATTTGCCATTGAAGTTGCAGGAGCAAGATTGGCTCTAGTGACGGTTTGTAACCTCTTTATTTCTCATTGTAGCAACTTTGTTGTGTTTATAGTTTTATACCATGTGTTGAACCTATGAGGAGTACTAAGTTTTACTAGTTTTCTGTCTTTTGAGATGATATATTGTTAATCTTTAATATGTTTACTACTTCTCTTGCATTTGTAAGATAGATCTATAAGTAGACATCCAGAAGTTAGTGCTATATCTGTAACACCTAGGCAAATCACACATCGCCTATAACTTAAGGATTTGATACATATCATCACTGCATCCCATTCTGTAATTTATGGATAGATTTTATGGCCGCTACAGGTGGTCGTTCTCCATATTCGAAGACTCACTGTAGCTCCCGTAGTCCCGTATCCCATTCTTCCCCAACCACCACTCTTATCTCCTGCGGTTTCTTCTTCTCTCCCCTCTGCTTCTTTTAATCTTTTCTCCCTTGCACCCACAAATGCGATTCAAACCTTCGATGTCCCTCTTTCACGAAGATTTCAACAGCTTGTCGAATAGTTAGTGTTTACTTGTGTCCGACTTCTGCTGCCTTCTGCTGTAGCTTTCGTAGTCCCGTATCCCATTCTTCCCCAACCACCGTTCTTGCAACCAACAAGAAAGTTGTTTATCATCAAAATATAAGTCCTGTGTCCGACTTCTGCTGCCTTTGTTCTTAAAATGCAACAGTCCGACAATTGTTTTCTTTGCATGGGTAGCATAGAATTGTTAAATATTTTGATAAAAATTGATGCTTTGTTGAGCATTCATCAATGATTGTGAAATGAGCCCTTGTTTACTTGATCAAGTCTGAAATTGTTCCAAGAAAATATCTTTGAAACTCTTGATGAAGTAACGAGACATTATTAATGAAATATGTTTATAAGTTTATGACTTGTTAAACTTATTTGTTTATAACAAACTTTCTTCTTGCAATTCTGTGTTTTCGAGGGTATATATGAAGCAATTTTCAGGAAAATTGATTCAAATCAGAGTTGGGTTGGGATGGGGTGTAGAATTTAAGGCACAGATGAGAAGAGGCTCAATGAATGCTTAAAAGCATTATGCAGGCATTATTTGTTTGTAATTTTTTCCCGTTTGAGATTATATAATAAACATCACAATTTTACTACCTTAAGTATAAAACATAAACCCCTGCAGGTATCCTAAACTCCATATTCCCTTCTCACATGCGCGAGCAGAACCCTCAACGATCTACAAATCTGATATATGATTTATGTGTGGGGTTTATGGGTTCATTGATTTCTGATGTCTTGGTTTATTTGTGACTTCCTGAGTTATTCATTTGGAATTTTTCTGGGATCGTTGAGTTGTGATTTACTGGTTTTTTGATTTTTCATTTAGTGGTTTGTTTTGGATTTTCAGGTTCGCCGACTTACTGTAGGCGAATAGAAACAACCGAAGGGGTGATGAACACAATGTAGTGATGAGCGAGTCCGTATTATGTGTATGCTTTTTCATCCTCGAACTTAGCTTTAGGTAAAATACGTAGTTTTGTTGTTTTATTTCCTTCCTAACGTCTTTGTCAGATTTTTTTCATTTTGTTGTTTTAATGGTTGATGTGTTATTCCATGTAGCTATACTTGTGGTTGTTTTTACATTTATATATGATATTTAGCATCAAAAGTTTATTTTAGGGTTTTTTAAATTGTTTTTTACTGTTTACAGTTGTTTGATTTTACGTTTCAATATGTTATTTGGTGTTAAACTAAGAGCGCATGCATCCATATACGTCTTTGGATCTGATGATAACTTACCAAAGGGTCCGGGTGTCACCAGCGGTGGACCATATCGACTGACACAAGACACACCAATAGAAGTCTATTCAACAACTGATGTAGAATGTTAGACTTGGACATGAACGAAAGTGATAGAAAGTCACCAGGCACCCTATGCATTTAAGTTGATGGGTTCAATGATGTTGTCTATAATTTTATGTCTTTTACTATCATAATGAACAGACCATATATGTAGTAGACATTCAACTACTGACATATATAAGTACAACTAAATATATAACTCACACAAGCAAATACAGCTATGGCTCGTTTAAATCAAAAGTACGTGGCTTGTGAAGTTTGTTATTATTCTGATGAGATGTCAGAACATGATGGATCTCTAATATATAGACATCCTTCTTTATAATTTGACACCCCCTATACCTCTCGTATGACATCATACGTGACATATAAGGTCGAAGACACCGAGAACAAGGAAAATTCAGGGGGCTGTCAGAGAGCTATACTCTCATATAGCCCTATACAACCCCCTATACGACACATATAGGGTTATACGATGTGTAAAATTCAGGGGGTTGTCTGAGGGGTTATGCGCTCCGTATGGGGCTATAGAACCCACCTATACGGCGCGTGTGGTGATATATGACCCGTATAGAATTTTGGGGTGTTAAATTAAAATTTTAGGGTGTCTAAATATCCCAACCCTTGTTTTAATGGTATGTGATACTTATCACATTGACATTTATTGATTAAAGATGGATGAACCGTTACAAACATCGTATATTCCTTCCACTCGGGTGGCCGACAAGATGTATCTCATCTTATACAAACAAATAAATATCTGCTTTTAAGCATATAACATTCCACTGTGTATAGTCATTATAAATGAAATGTCTCCGTGTAAAGTCATTATAACTGAAATGTCTCCCAATCAAAATAACGTGGTTGCGTGGTAGAGCCGACTATATGCGACAAACTACATGTTCGTATGCATAAGTCAACCATCAGACCTCGGCACCCATCTTGGAATTTTTGATCGATTCTTCCACAGGGTATACGTTCAATTTTAAACTCTTGTTACATTATTGATTTTTTAATGTTTGAAATTAAGTACGAAACTATTTGAACTATACTTGTGTATTTAATATTCTAAATTAATTTTTTACTCAAATCAAGTTTCAATTATATAATTCTTAAACAAACAAATCTTAAAGTTACCTAGTCAAATTTTACTTACAGAATATATTAACGTATATTATATAAAACACAAACACATATACTTTACGATACAAAAAATTAATATCTAAAATATAATCTACCATGTGGGAAGAATCCTACCGACAATCCACGAGATTTATGCTTACTCGATTATTCTTGACTATCAAGGGTTAGCAAACAAATCACAAAATGTGAAGAAATTGAGTCGATATATGGGACCCACAGCATCGGGGCTCCAACTCATCAACCGATTATATCGAACCAAAACCCATCTGTCACACATTCGATCGTGCATCCTTAATTCACATTTCACCATTTCATCCACAAGATCTGGTTTTCTTTCTCAAACTACTACCAATTTCAAGAAAATCAAGAACCCTTCAAGCATCCCAATAACATTCATCGGTAATTTCACATTCTTTCAAGTTTCTTCAACTTAAAAGTCACAATTTTTGTAGAAATGTATGAACTTTGAGTGATTTTACTGATTCTTGTTCGAGTTATTCAAGTTCTTGATTCTCTGCTATCTGGGTGTGTCAAGAATCACTCTGATCTTGTTAGTTTCTTGTATTCTAAAGGAGGCATTAGCGGTTACTGTTTGAATTCACCGATATTTATCTGAATTTTGAGTGTTATTTGTTGAATTTCTTGGAGTTCGTCATCAATTGGATTCTGGGTGTGAATTATCTCTTGGATCCTGCTAGTTTATTTGTGTTTTGATGATCATTTGTCAAGATTCTTAGGGTTCTTTATCGTCTGTCATTTGGGAATTGTTATTTCATATAAATTCGATGGTTTTCATTCTAGTTTCTTTTGGATTTGATTCATGAATTCATTGGTTGTATGCATAATCTTAGTTTTTCCTGATGAATTTTGGGTTTTAAGTAGGATTCAACAGTTTTTCACCGATTACATATATATCAGTGGGTGAGAGTGGTTTCTTGCTGTTTGACTTTTTGTGTCAAAAGGACTTCTTTTTAACTCCAAATTGACATGAACTGGTTGAACTTTAGAAGATCTTGATAAGCACATCGAATCTTGTAATAAATTCTACAATGTAGGAACAATGCAAGTCTCAGATTCATGAATGCATCTAAAATTTGAATGTAATTTTTATGTATGTTTGACTTTGGCTGTCAAATGCCAATACCGAAAAATTTGGTGAAATTATGTTGAAAACAGAGTAATTGGGGAATGATTCAGTAATGGGAAGGAAAGGAAGTTGGTTTTCTTCAATTAAGAAGACTTTGAGTCCGAGCTCCAAAGAAAAGAAAAGCCAGGTTTTTTACAATTCGTTACAGTTTCTTTGATTTAGTAAAAGTTTATCCTTAAGTAACGAATATTGTGTTAATTAAACACCAGAAGTCAGAACAGAAAGAGTTTGTGGAGGAGCTTCCTTCTGTTTCCGATACATCAATTGTAGAAAATGCTGGCGGTTCTAGTGAGTCTCATCCGTTTCCTCCACCAGAAGTGATGAAACCTCTTGAGGTGCAGGCAGAGCCGCCACAAGCCGCCAGTGTTGCCGCCACCAACGCTGCTGAATCAACAGAGGTGTCAACTGTTACGACTCAGTTTGCAGGAAAATTAAAGGAGGAAGTAGCAGCCATCAGAATCCAGACCATTTTTCGCGGTTACATGGTATTTAATCATTGAAGCAAATCAAGAATATCAACTACAGTCCACATTAAAAGCTTAGAACATATAATGCATGTTTGATGATCTTTTTTTTCTTCATGTTTTCATAGGCAAGAAGGGCGTTATGGGGTCTGCGAGGGCTTGTTAGGTTGAAAACAGTGGTTGAAGGGCCTTATGTCAGGCGACAAATGGCTAACACCCTCAAATCCCTACAAAGTTTATCTCATCTGCAATCTCAAATCAATTCTAGAAGAATCCGGATGTTAGAGGAGAATCAAGCTCTTCAGAAACGACTCCAAAGGGCTAAGGAAATCGCCAACATGCAAGTTAGTTTTTGTAACAACTCATCCCACACGACTACTGCATATCTAACAATTTTTCTAATTTTTTCCGTTATTAATATATTTGTTATAGAATGGAGATGAATGGGACGACAGTGTGCAGTCTAAAGAAGAGATAGAAGCAAAGCTTCTTAGTAAGTATGATGCTACTATGAGAAGAGAACGAGCCATGGCTTATTCGTTTTCCCATCAGGTAAGGCTTCTGTCATGTTTGGATTCACATATATATAACTAATTATTTGCAACCTTCAATGGGTGGTATATTAGCAAGCGTTTGGGTTCCTCAAACAGAGGTGAGAGGTCTCAGGTTAGAATCCGGCTTCGACTGGTTTTCTGCCTTCAACCCCTTTGAGAGCATCCTACCCAGCACAAGCTGATTTACATGATCCCATTGGTTAATAGGGTGTTGGTGGGGACCCGTGGGTTTTCCAATAACAGCACGTGTCCCCACTTTTAAAAAGAAAAAGAAAACTAATTATCTTGCTTAAAGTTGAATATAAGGACATTGAGTTTGAGATGTTTGATGATTCTATTGAAACAGCAACTTGGAAGAAATCAGGAGGGGCGTCAACGACAAACATGCTTTTCATGGACCCCACAAGCCCTCGATGGGGTTGGAGCTGGTCAGAGAGATATAAAGATCATGGAAACGATAATATATTGGTTAAAACTGGTATCGACAGTAAGAGTGAAATTACAAAATCTTATGCTCGTCACCAACTCAATTCTGCCCCTTCAACTCCTCGGTCGAAAGGAGGTGGTGGTCTAGTAGGGTCACGAAAACCCAAGACGGGTCCTAACACACAACCCTACGGTTTGGGGCTAGAGGCTAACCAGGATGATGACTCAAAAAGTGTGTCAAGTGTTAAATCTGAAAGGAACAGAAGGCATAGTGTTGCAGGGTCTATGGTGGCTGCTAAGTCAGCAAAGGTGAAACCACGGGGTTTGGGTGTGGCGGAGAATGGTGGTGGGAGCGCCATGGTGGTGGGTGGTGCGAAGAAACGTCTTGCTTTTCAGGCTAAACCGAGGCGGCATTCTGGGCCACCAAAGGTTGAAGCCGCCGTTGGTGATGGGTTGGAGCAGGGAGGTGGTGGAGTGATTTCTTCTTTGGAGAACCAGAAAGTTATATAAACTGTACTTTTAAAGTGCAATTTGGATCTATTTATACATATGTGTATTATAAAATATTGTTTGTTTGTTTATTGTATGAAAAATTTATGAAATTATTGCTCATATGCAATCTTTCTTTTGGGTCAGGTGATGAAGTCCGGTATGGGGAAGAACCTATTTCGGTTTGTAGTCGGTTTTAGCATATGAAACCCATACCTTGTTGGAACGGTCCGGGTAGGGTTTAAAGCGGTCGGGTATTACAATACATTTTATTTTTTGGTATTTAATAGGATGAGATAATTTGTTTTATTTCGTTGCCCAAACTATTATTTTGTTGTAGTTTTTCATCATAGGTGAGTTTTTCACTGGTTTCAACTTCAGCTTTTCATATATGTTCAAATCGGTTACAAGTTCAAATACATGTCACAATCAATGTCCAATTGAGGTTGACAGTTATGACATACTTATCGTGGTTTGAAGATTCACATCATTTATTTTTCTTTTTTATTTGAGATTTTAGAGAAAAGAGTGTATTTAGTGTTATAACTAAACCTAACACGTTTAATACTTGTTTATACCAAAATAAAAAGGCAACTGATAAAATACAAAAGAAAACAATTATATTGTCATTTTATAACAACCAAATAAATTCTCAATGGCTATAACCATGCACAAAACCAGATACAGTCGTTATATAGTAAATATTTTCATCTAAAATGTTAACTTCTTTAATTTAAAATGTTAAATATATATCATTACAAGGTGATAATGTAATTTTACATATAAAAACAAAATATTAAATTATGTTTACGTGTTCCTAATAAAATTGTATTCACCTATTATTGTTTCGTTCACGAAACTTGAACCTTTCATCTTTTCATTTTCGAACCTTTTCAACATCAACTGAATTATAAGATTGTTGGCTTCATCAGCGAAGAAGAAGAATGGATCTTGTTTTCGGTTGCAATTGAAACCTGTCACTAATGGTTGTATAATGGAAACCACCAGCTTTAATCATAATTTCTCTTTCTCATGATTCATAATCACAAGTTCACAACCACACAAACAATTTTTTATGGCAAAGTTAAGATTTTATCAATTTACACGTTAAATATTTTAAATTAACAAAGTTAACGTTTTTAAATGAAAATAACAACTTTTTAAAACTCAGAACCGATTCACTCAAAAAAAATTATTTGAAGTTTCGATTAAATTCATGACTATATATAGGTTTTTTAGTTTTTTGGTCTCTCACATGACAACTTGGGAAACAAGAAGAGTCTGGTCGTCCCCAAATTAAAATCCCCAAATCACCTGCAATCAAACCCTAATTTAACAAATCAAAACTCCACAAATCATTGCCACTTCTTGAATTTACCATTAAAGAACCCCTATATTCCAAAATCTTCAACGCAAAATATATTTTCAACTTTACGATTCCTTCAACTTCTCAGATACCCGATTAAATGGCCGACCGGAAAATGTGAAGCTTTAGTAGCCGGAGAAGAAGGACTCTGTCGCCGGAACTTCACTGGAAAAATAGAAAAAACCTATTCAATAACCCTATTCGACGAAAAAACAGAAAACCCAAATACCCAATTCGAAAATGTCAAATACATCATCATCATCATCATCATCACCATCACCAGTAGCTATGAAAGACGTGATATACAAGCTACAACTGTGTCTTCTAGAGGGCATCAAATCCGAAACCCAATTGTTAGTAGCTGGTTCTCTGCTCTCCAAATCGGATTACAAAGACGTTGTGACAGAACGATCTATTGCTCAAATGTGTGGGTACCCACTTTGCCCCAACTCATTGCCATCATCAGAGTCTCCAAAGAAGGGAAGATACAGTATTTCGTTGAAAGAGCATAAGGTTTATGATCTTTTGGAGACGCGTATGTACTGTTCGACGAAATGCGTGGTTGATAGCAAAGCGTATGCTGAGAGTTTGCAGGATGAACGGTCGTTGGAGCTTGATATGAGCAAGATTGAGAAGGTTGTGATGCTGTTTGAGGGTGTGGATTTGAAGGGTGATGAGGGGTTGGGTGATTTTGGAATGAGTAAACTGTCGATTAAGGAGAAGGATGATGAGAATGCTGGTAGGGGAGTTGTGTCTATGAAGGAATGGATTGGGCCCGCGAATGCGGTTGAGGGTTATGTTCCACAGCGCGATCGCGGTTTGAAAAACAGTTCGAAAAATAGTTTGAAAAACAGTCTAGGTAAGAGTTGAATCTTTTACTGGATAAAGGCTCATATTGTTGATGCTTTTTTTCATGAATGTTAGCAAGTTATATGCTATTGGAAGTTGAGTATACTTAGTGATAAATAATGGTATTCAGAGCCCCTTCCTAGTAGTTTTAAGCATGTTCACAGCCTTTTAAGAACCTTACATTTTCAGATAGTCATATCACTACCTGTGTTGTCAAAGCCCACAAGGCGCGTGCTTAGGCCCTCAGGTACAGCGCCCTCGGGCACAGCCTTGTCCCTTGCTTCAAAAGCCTAATTTTCGGTTGCTCAGGCGCATTTTCAGCCATAGATCATCTGAATAGGTCTGAAACAATTACAGTAGCTAATTGAGTGTGAAATCAACCTAGAACTGCCTAAACTAGGCCAAAACAAGCCTTAAACCCCTAAAAATAATTTTTTTTACTATGTGTCGCGATTTAAAATTCAATTGCTTTTTAAGCTTCTTGCGCCTAGGCCCTTGTGCCTTCGACAACTATGATCACTACTATGCTGTGATTATCGTAGCCCCAAATTTATAGTGTTGTATTTCACAAGTGTATGTCAAACATGCCTTTTGACCTACCAAGGAAAATACATATACCTCTTCTTGTCATATACTTTGGGTGTACCCGTTGAATATCCTACTAGTATTGGTGCATAGTGAAATAAACAAAACAGGGACTACAAGCTAGTTAGCTGAAAAGACAAAGATGATGAAGATGGATGCATAAATACCTTCCTACTTTTATTTAGTGGTAGGAGATAGGATATCAAAATTTGGTTTTTTGGTTATAAATTAATTGATCTTGAATATCTAATAGTAAGGTCTTTTTGGTTATCAATTAGTAAGGTCTTTTTGGTTATCAAGAAGTATATGTTGCCTGTTTGTTCTTTCTTTCTGTTAGCTTCTTTAACACCTTTGACCATTTTTCGACGGTACGAAACGCCGAAACCAAGCCAAAATCCTATTATTTTTTGAACAGCAAAACCCTATCATCACCAAGTAAATTTTTTGTTCAACATCTCAACTCAATAAGAGCATGTGGAACTTCAATCTCCGCTCAATACGAGCATGTGTTTATTTGGGGCTTTCTGGCGGATCAGAATTTCATCACACACAACAGGAAAAGGAAAAAAAAAGCAAGAAACTTCCTATCACCACCACACCAATTCATCTTTCTTCATTTAAAGTGTTTGATCCCCATAATATGTTCTCTCTTCTCTGCTTTTTGATGTTTCCTGTAGTTAGATTTAATTAAGGTCACATTTTATAGATTTATTGATGCTAATTTTGTGGTATAATGAGGTCGTATCTGTGTGTTTCAGGGTCTAAAGCAAAAGATGACAAGCTGAAAAGGGAAGTAAAAAAAGAAGAGAGCATGTTTGACGAGTTAAATTTCACGAGTAGCATAATCACTCAAGGGGATGAGTATAACATATCTAAAAAACCTTCTGGCCAAACGAAATTGAAAAAGAAGCATACAAAGTTAAATGTTGAAGAAAAGAGTGAAATTCCTGAGCCAAGTGGAACTGGGATTGACCAGCCGAGTAGTAGTAGTGGGTTGAAATCTTGTCTGAAACTGAAATCTAATTTAGATGCAACTGCAGCAGCACGGAGAAATGTCACTTGGGCAGATGATGAGGCAGACAATAATAATCAAACACACGTCTCTGAAAATGAAACGGAAAAAAACAACGGTTTCAGCATTTCAAAGGATCAGCTTGAATCGGCAGCAGAGGTCCATGCTCAAACCGAAGGAAAACTTGTTGATTCTGGGGATGTTGCTCCTGATAATTCTGGTAAGTTGCACATTTTGTGCTTGTATGGATCAATTAGGTAGCATGCGTACCAGAGAAGATGGCAAAATGTTTGTTCATTTTCTTTTACTATTATCGTGTATTTTTATACTCTTGAGTTGCTTTTTGAAATCTAGTTTCAGAAGCTGGACTGCTAACTCCCCTTGAAGGTGCAGTTGATCCGGAGCCAACCCAATTGAAGTGGCCAAAGAAAACTGGTATTGTAGAATCTGATTTTTTTGATGCCGGGGATTCTTGGTTCGATAGTCCACCGGAGGAGTTTGTTTTAGATGTAAGCATATAAGCCATCTTGCATTACTTAATTACTTTATGTGTATGTATATTTATTACTTACTAAAAGGTTTTTTTTTTTTTTTGGTGTGTGTGTGTGTGTGTGTAATCAGCTGTCCCCATTTGCAAAAATGTTTATGTCATTGTTTGCATGGGTTTCTTCATCTACTTTGGCATATGTATATGGAGGTGAAGATAGTTCTGCTGAAGAGCATTATTTATCAGTAAACGGAAGGGAATACCCACGAAAGATCGTATTGTCAGATGGTCGCTCTTCGGAAATCAAACTCACTCTTGCCACTTGTCTTGCCCGTGCTTTGCCAGGACTTATCCTTCATCTTGGACTTGCAACTCCAGTTTCTACTATTGAATATGGGATGGTAGGTTCATCATTACTCAACCTTTAATTACTAGTTTTTATCTTTATAACCGTTAGTTATTATGTTTATTTAGTGTTTTATTATTAAAGTTTAGTTGTTTTTAGCCCACGGGCACAAGTTAGGTTTCTTGGGTTTCTGTTTCTTTCTTATATACTGAGGGTTCTCCTCTATTATTGTAATTTACAACATTCGGTTCAAACTTCAAATATCAATATACTTTATTTACAATAACATATTTCTAAATTACTAACAGGGTTGCCTACTGGAGACCATGTCCTTCCTTGATCCACTTCCAGCTCTGAGGATGAAGCAATGGCATGTGTTTATACTTTTGTTTCTCGAGGCTCTTTCTGTGTCTCGGATCCCTGCTCTAGCCCCACAATTGACTAATACAAGTTTCTTCCACAAGGTTCGTTCATCTATTACACATTTACAACAGGGAAAACGCCTCTCTCTAAATCTGCCATATATATACCTTCTTTACTGCTACCCGTAACACAATGAAATATACACTTCTAACATAATGACAATTTACCCTTGACCTCTCGAGGCTGTTTCTGTATATTTGATTTTCTAAAGTTTGGTTGGACATATATGATATTAAACAAGTTTAGAGGGGTATATATGTAATTCTCACTTTACTGCTACCCGTAACACAATGAAATATAACGTCTTTTGCATACAACATGAAATCTAAATATATTATTCCATATTTTTGGTAACAAAACTTTAGATTCTCTAATCCGGATCACATGTGGCGTAGACAATGGTATGCATATGTTAGTCAGCAATTTCGACGTATTTTACTTACAAATGGGTCCATTCGGGTTGTGTTTTAATCTGTCACACATCACGTAAGTAATGGTAATGGTTATGGTTAAAGCAGGTATTTGAAGATGGCCAGATAAGTAGAGAGGAGTATGAGGTGTTGAAAGATTTGATACTTCCTCTAGGACGAGCCCCTCAATTCGCCAAGCAGAGTGGAGCCTAAATCAACTAGTTTTGTTTAAATTTCTTTCGACTAGTTTACAAATTCACTAGCAAAATTTATGAGTTTCTTTGTTAGTTAATTCACATATCAAGTACAGATGTGTTTAATTATATCTAATTCTTTAGTTTATAAATGAGTAACTTGGTATATTGAATATGTGTTTAGATTATTATTATTTTTTTAACGGCAAATGGATGACCTTATTTCAAATGATAGGTGTTATTTTAATCGGGCTCACCTATCCGTTTTCCAGCCGGAACGGTGGAACCGTATCAACAACCCTATTGGGAGAAAACCTACGACTGGGAAAACCTCTGACTCAACTTAGAGTATTTTGTCCCGAGTGATACTTGAACCCATAACTTTCTCGTATAGTAAAGTTTTGGGTATTATATCTCAACTAGTTTAGCTAAGAACTATTGACAAATATGTTTTAGTCTATCTTACGCCATAATAATTCATTAAGAATCCACCTTAACCATGGGTCATGTGGAAGTTACATATGCAATTCTTCTATGAACAAGAATGTAATTTGCAAAATTTTAAGTAAAGTTGGTGCTTATTATTACTAACATATATTTCAAGCATTATCAAATTATGCAATAAATATTCAATTTTCAAATAGAGAAGTATAATAATATAACCACTTACACTGTGTAAGTTAAATATAATGGTAAAGATAAAAAGAACCGTAAGAAAAAATTGACGGTAATATAGTTATTGTTTCATGTATCGCAATTAATATGATAGATACAAGTGTCCATCGTTGGTTCCATAGCCAACGTATTTATCCACAGAAAAACAGCACAGTGTGCTATCTATACCATTAAAAATGTTTAGATATATGGCTTTGAGTAATCATGATGAGTATCATCTAATCTTATATCTATAAAATCTTTTAAAAATAATCCCATACTTGAATATGCATCTTAAATGTTTCGTGTTTTAGGTATATATGTAGATTCGGGTTCTTTTGTCATCCTTATGTAAAAGGTGGTGATAATATAAAAAATATAAGGATGTTTTGGGACGAATGTATAGTTAGAAAACCCTTTGTAGAGATGTCAGTCGACGAGATGTTTTGATCATCTTTAAGTAACACTCACGCCTACTTTGACTTGAATAGTTTTTATGTGACATTTTATGACAAATAATGTGTTTTGATAGTATACATCAAAATATTATTTCGAAGAAATTAAATGTCATTTACCATCTCTTAATACACCTTTTAAATATTAAAATAAAAAGTATACGCCTAAGTTAACGGTTTCTTGTGATATAGATCAAACAAATTTTAATTTACTATTTGACCAAAGTGCAATGTACACACAAAAATTTGAATAAATTTTATAATGTTTAAAATCTGAAGACCAAACAGATCATATCATAAGAACAAATTATGCAAGTTTCTCTAGAAAATAAAAAACTAATAACGAAACTAAAATAAAATACAGGTATTTTGTTCATTTCGCACATGTTTAACGTAAAAGTTAACGTTTATTCGATTTTAAGTAGACAAACAGTAGAAATTAAATCAGTAATTTCTCTAACCCAAAATCGTAATTCAATCAAATCACAAGACCATCCAAGTAATTAATTCTTAATATAGACTTTGATCATTAAAAAAGTATAATTAGAAACTATTGTTATAATAAAAATATATTTTGAGTAGACACTTGATAATTTTATTTCTAATTTTCCTGCTTTTTCTCATATTAAATATTTAAATTAACTACTAAAAATATTATTTACTTTTTTTTAAGATTTAAAATAGTTTTTAATAAATGTCTTTTTCTAATTAAATAATTTTTCGTAAAATAATTTTTTTCAAAAACATCAAACTTTTATAAAAAATATAAAATATTTTAAAATCGATGTTTTTCTAAAAATAATTTTTTTTATAAATCCAAAATATATAAATTTTAGAGTTATAATAAGAAAATTTTATAGTAATATTTTTTATAACGATTTGTTTTGGAACAAAATGTTTAAATTTTTTTAGTCAAAACAAAAAAAAATTCAAAACAAAAGTTCAAAAAAATTATTTTATTTTATTATATCACTTATAGTCGTTACTCGTTAATTTTAAGCATATTCTATTCCAACAAGTTAGTTTATAATTAATAACTTTCTGTTATTAGCTATTAAATATTATATATATTCAATATATGTAATACAGTTTTTTTATATATTTTAAATTTGTAGGTTTCTACCTTGAACGTGGGTAACAAGACAGAGACTCGTCGTCGTCCCCAAATTAAAACCCCCAATTAAACCCTAATTTAACAAATCTTCTTCTCCACAAATCAATTCCACTTCTTGAATTACCCACAATCAAACCCTAATTCAGCAAATCTGCAACGCAAAAATATATTTTCAACCTTACGATTCGTTCAGGTTCTGAGATAGCAGCCGATTAAATGGTTAGTCATTCATCCTTCGAATCTCTGCAACACTTTATCCGTCTTAATGTTTCTAATGACGATTAATTCTAAATTTAGCTTTGTTGGTTCATAGAAATTGATTTTGTTACAGTACATAAATACGATAGGGCTATGTTTGTAAACAGAGATTATGATTTTCTCTAGGTAACATGTATTCATGGTGTCATAGCTTAGTTGTTTAATGTAATCTTTTGGGAACATGAAGCTAAACATATGTATTATTCTACTAATCGGTGTATTAGATGAGATGAATAAATAAAATATTAAATTTATATTTTGAAATAGGATACTATTAAAATCACTTATTAATAAGGGTATAAGTAATAAAATAATGATATTATTTTCTAATTTTTTTTTATTTTTTATTTTTGTCTTTTTCAAAAGAAAGAAAAAGAAATCTTACATTTTGTTTCAAAACATAACGTTTTAGAAAAAATGTTATTTTTAAAAAGTTCCTATTATAACTGAAATTTTAATTATTTTGGTTTATAAAATTTTGTTTTAGAAACAGCAATTTTAAAATTTTTCGTATTTTTAAACGAGATCGATTTTTTAGATAAATTTTCTTATTTAATATAATTTGTTTATTTAGAAATTACATGCGACAAGACGATCAAGACTATTATGTAGTGTTTTGATGTGCTTTCCGAAGCGATTAGTGCAATGTTCACCTTTCAAAGAATCATAATTAGAATAAGATTATTAGACTAGACGGACGAATTTGTGCTTTGCGTACGACGTTATAAAGATAGTGTTTGGTACTAAAACCATCATCAGGCAACTCCAATGGTGGTCGGACTTGCAGTTGCTGGTGCAGCTTATGCTGGTAGATATGGCATCCAAGCTTGGAATGCATTCAAGGCTAGACCAGTTGCACCCGCCTTTCGCAAGTTTTATCAAGGTGGTTTTCAACCTCAGATGACTAGAAGAGAAGCTGCCCTTATTCTTGGAGTCAGGTGTGCCACAAAAATCTTTTTCGGTTGTTGTCTGTTTTTGTTCATAAGAATTATTAGTGTTTAGATGCGCGAATGAAATCATCGTGACAACTTGTTGCCACTATAATTTGGTAAAAGGTGATTACAAGTATGATTTTCTGAGTAGTTTAAGGTTAAACCTGAAGTAATTGAACTCAGAGTAGTTCTAACTAATTATCTGATTATGATTCCCGAAAGTTGTAATAATCATGTATATAAACACTATTTTCTACAACTTGTTTACCAAACTATCATTTTGCTTCTGTTCAATTGTTGGTTTATTTCTTGTGAATTTTTACTACTTTTATATTATAAAATTGTGTTGTTGTTTAGGGAAAGCAGTGCTATTGATAAGATAAAGGAAGCACATAGAAGGGTGATGCTTGCAAACCACCCGGACGCTGGTGGCAGTCACTATCTCGCTTCCAAGATCAGTGAGGCGAAGGAGATGATGTTGAGGAAGAACAACAGCGGATCGGCTTTCTAATTATCTCCTACAAGGAGGCCATTTTTTAACACAGCATAAATTTTGGTTATACCTTAATTCTGTTATTGATAAATCAGTACCATTATAAGTTTGATGTCTTGATTTGGTTCATGGAATGGAAACAGTCTCCTAATTCATGTTTGTAGTTTAGTTGCTCGTACTATGCCCGACAATCCTAACGCGTTATAGACCCCATTTGATCATGTTTTTATTAACGCATGGATCAATAGCCATCATACACGCTTAATAATCATTAACATGTCCTTAAGCCCCTTTTTAAACCCCAAACAAATCAAAACATTCCCCTGGTAAAATAAGAATTTCAACCTTCAAGTTAGTGTTCTAACAACAAAACTATAGATGAAAACACATTTTCTTGCACAAGTAACTTCTTCATGTTATCGAGGACTAAACCTGTGAGGTATATACCTTGAAATCAAACTTTGTTTATAAGAAAAAAGTCAAAGCCAAAGTCAAAGCCAAGTTTAGCTAAGTAGTACTTGAGAGGTTTGACTTTGACCACCATCATCTTCTTCCTTTATATCATGGATTTCAACAGGACCTTGTGGTTCTCCAAAGAGGGTTGACAGAATCTCTCTATGGCATTCATCACACAAGTAGAAGTATGAAAAGTGACCTTGATTTGGAAGCTTATGGACAACAGCATTTGGTAGAACACGCGCCAAATAATCGGTCATGACAAGTGGCACAACCGAATCCTTCGTTCCCTGTTTACCGATTTGATTTCATGAAAATAAGCATCAGCAACTTCTCAAAACTGCAATAAAGTGATGAACACAAGCTGTGATAACATTACAAACCTGCCATATATGGATTGGTTCAAGAAACCCGATCAATTTGCATTCTGCTTCATCAGACATGAAGTTGAACCAGTGAAATAAGCCTTTTTCTGGGCATTTCTTTTGCACTTGTAGATCTGTTATGCTAAATGGCCAATTCGACACTTGTAGGGCGGTTTCCTCCACAAAGGGTTTCACATTTCCTTGTCGGATTGATTCTTCGACATCCCTTTGCCAGAATTTTATAAAGAAAGGATCTTCTGTCACAACTTTATCCTGCAATCATCAAGATTATCAATAAGTATCGCAGATGGTGATTTCTGACCTATTTACTTGTGAATGGGTTGATTTGGGTTATATTAACAATATAGATAAAGAGAAATGGGTCAAAAGACACTCCCAAGTGTATTATTGATGTATATAACCTCGAAAGTAGTTTTATTAAAATAAATAAATAAATTGTTACTAAAATACTATAATTTTTTTACTCATCTGATGGTAATTAATAACTAAAACATCAAAATATGAGCAAAATATTATGGATCAATCCAACCCAACTTGTTTTGATCCGTTACTCAACCATTTGACCCAAATAGGTCGCCAATTAAAGCTGTCATGATGAGATCAAATTTTCAGAAATGATATATAACCCAAGGTTAAAATAGAACTCACCTGCTCTGCAAGAGATAAGGACAGCCACTTATCAACAGGCCCGTGTTTCCCTGAAAGGAACGTTCTACGATAGAAGAACCTTAAAATTCTAGGAAATCGTCGTGCTAAAAAGTAATTAAATTTCCTTCTTCTTGTCCACTTCTCCCAAATTCCTAACTTTTCTTCTCTTGTCATGCTCGGGTCGTATGGATTAACCATTGGAGCAAACATCACTGCACCTGTATATAATCCAACATATATGGCCTCATTATAGTAACCAAATCACTTTGTATTTTCTTTGCCATTTTTCACTAAACTATCATAATGAAAAAGTGATAATCTAATTATCTAACCCGCAATTTTATGCGGTATGTACTTTAGGGCAGCCCAAGCATGCACAGCACCACTTGAATACCCAAGCATCCAGAACCTATCAATTTTTAGAGCATCCGCTAGGTATAAAAGGTCCATAGCTGATGATTGAAGAGTCCTGTTAGGGTGTGGATCACTTTCCCCGAACCCCGGGAGATCATAAGTCACCAACCGGACCCCAAATTCTTCCAACAGTGACAATTTGATCCCTGGTATTCCTGCAAAACAAAATTTAACTTTACAAGTTACAACTTTTATAACATTTCTGCTATTTTAATTACAATTCGTAGCAAGTGTTTGAACCTGCAAGCCGAGAAGACAGAAAGCTATGAGCAGCAACTAGTGAATATCTGGCTTTGTCTGCAGGAACACCTTGTTCATGGTATGATATGTTTCTACCATCTGGAAGCAATATACGCCTGGCGCTAGGAGCGTGTACTTGAACAAGTGGAATGGGTGTGTTTTCATATTTAATATTCACACATAAAACTGCAATATGTAACAATGTTGTTATAATGTTGATCAATCTTTCAACCAAATCAACAACTATCAAACATGACAAACTTTTGTGGTTGTATATAGTTATAGACACTGCCTTTGGGTGACTTTATAACCGTTTGACATAAAAGACAATCTAAATTGATCCGTCTGACATAAAAGACAATCTAAATTGATCCGTCTGACATAAAATACAATCTAAATTGACCCGTTTCACATAAAAGACAAACTTAATTCACCAGTTTGACTTAAAAGGCAATCTAAATTGACCCGTTTCAAATTCTAAACTGACCCATTCGACATAAAAGATGATCTAAATTGATCCTTCTGACATAAAAGACAAATCCAAATTGACCCTTTTGACATAAAGGCAATCTAAATTAACCAGTTTGACATAAAAGAAAATCTAAACTGATCAATTTAACATAAAAGACAATCTAAACTGACCTGTTCCACATAAGAGGCAATCTAAACTGACCCGTTTGACATAAAACACAATCTAAACTGACCCATTCGTCAAAAAAAAAAAAATACAATCTAAACTGACCCATTGGACATAAAAGGCAATCTAAACGGACCCATTCACAAGTGTAGTATCAAAATTAGCACCTCTAGAGTAAAAATCAAATAACAGCATGAAACTGAAACGAATCGATGTCCACTGATATCCTCAATAATCCAACAATCTAAATCTTTCCAAAAGAATCTCTCTAGAAAGAAAAAACCAGAAGCAGCAAACACCAAGAACCAACAAGCTCATCATCAGAACTAATGTTCATCACAAGCAACACTCAAATGCATACAATCATACCAAAACAAACCCTCATCAGGATCAAACTGATTCGATTGATAATCAAATTGATTCGATTTTGATAATCAACATAACCTAAATAGAGTAACAGACCACAATAATGTCTCAGAACTATAGATTACCCGACAGAGTGATGAACAACACCGACAATATCACCGCCCAAGCCACCACCGGATCACGATCCTCCGGCAACAACTCATTCAAACCACTCAATCTTCCTGCAACAACTCCACACGGCCCCTTCATCTTCTTCACCACATAACAATCATCCGTCAACACACTCTGCAACACCACATCCTTACACCCTTTCCCCAATTCAACCCCAATCTCCCCCCAAACCCTCACAAACCCCTTCACCTGATCCCCAAAGCTCTCAGCCTCCACCTTCTCCCCCTCCAACACCGCCTTCAGATCAAACGCCGCCGTCGTCACGCCGCCGTGAATGTCACCGTCGCCGGCGTACCGGACTCCGGTGTCCTCCACGAGGCTCGCGAGCTCCTCCGTCCATGATTTTGAAACCCCAACATCCTCCATTGAAGCTTGTTGTTCAAGTTGTTAAATTTAATATCGTGTGTATAAAAAGATTGAAGATTTGCTTAAGGTAGAAGATAAGGAGCAAAATCTGAATCGGTGTGATAGCTTTACAAGCGTGAAATTCAATCTACTGGTAATAAATTAAACGGCCTACGCGATAAAGGGATTGTTATTCTTCGCTTTTTGCTTTACGACAAAAACAGTAGAGGGTGGTAGAATATTATTATTGTGTTTATGATGTAGACCGTGGGTTTCAGAAGTGGTCGGTGAGGTGAGAAAAAGATTCAAATTGTGTATGATTGTTGGAAGCAGCCATTAATGGCGATTTCATCGAGCTTTGGTATGCACAGTCGATTGAGATTGATGATGGTGATGGTGATGGTGATGGTGATGGTGATGGTGATGATGATGGATGTATTTTTGATTTGGGTTTGTGGGGGTGGGGTAAAGTGTGGGGACGGTTTGTAGGATCTGATGTATGCTCTCGTGTCAACTGTGTGCCTAGGTTATCCATTCTTTTATTTTATTTTTAAGGTGTTTATCCTTTTAAATACAAACAAACCACTGTTACGAAAAAAATAAGGTTTCAAGTTATGTCTGTAAGTTTTTCTTACTTAAAGGTAGATTTTCTTCTAGTGATAGTCTCAGGTTTAACTAATGTATGAATAATGGAGATGATCGAGTTTTTATTTGGGGACATGCCAGCCTAGTACCATAAGGTTTCGTATTCGAGTAATAGAATAATTCGAATTTACACCGTCTTTAGTGGCCAAAACTATAAACTATAGACTACAATCGACCCAACTCGTTTCTAAACTAAATTTACGTCAAAACGTAAACTAACTCGAATTTACACCGGCTTTAGTGGCCAAAGCTATAAAGTATAGACTACAATCGACCCAACTCGTTTCCAAACTAAATTTACGTCAAAACGTAAACTAACTCGAATTTACACCGGCTTTAGTGGCCAAAGTTGAATCCCAAAAAGTTCATGACACGTAGATATAAGTAAGGACGTAAGAAATTAGTTTTATTAGGTAAAATTTACAAAGGTAAACCTGAGGCTTTAGAAACTTAAGGGGGGTTAAAGTGATATTTTCTAAACTTTTAGAAAAAGTTTATTGAAAAAAATGTCAACAAATACACTTTAGAGGAGGTTTTGGTGAATTAAGTTGGTATCACTGCAGCTCCTATGTGACGGACGCTACATTAAAAAGGACGGGCATTACAAAAAGAAGTTAGTGTTTTAATCTTCCTTCTTTTTATTTTAATAAAAGAGTAAATGAGAATGCCACGTGTCAACACCGTATTAATTCTCATCAAAATTTTCACGCTTCTCTCTTATCAAATAACTACATTAATTACTAATAATTTTTATATTATAATTAGTTTTTTAATAAATTAAGAAATAGATTTTTTTATTAATGTTATTTCTATAAAAATAGTTTTTTATAAAAAGAAGTTTTTCTAAAAAATCAAACTCTTTTTACGTAATATTTTAAAATAGTTTTTTAAAGTAAATTTTTTATAAAACAAAAATCATTAAAATAGGAAGTTATAGAAAGAAAATTTTTAAAAGTGAAAATTTTCTAAAACGTTATTTTGAAATAAAATATTTAATTTATTTCTGAAACTTTTTTTAAAAAAGTTTGTATTATTGTTGTATTACTTATAGTTATTATTCATACGTAATTCCAATTCATATCATGTCTTAGTATATCGTTTTATAATTAATAATTTTGTTTTATTTAATATTTTATTTATTTAACCCGCGTAATACACGGGTTTACTAAAGTTAATATGTATATAATTTTGTTTACTTTTTTTATGCTATTGTTTCTCTCTGACACTTCACATTTCACCGATTGTTTCAAAACATTTGAATAAAGTAGATAGTGTCTTCATGACTTCATATATGTTTCTCAAGACAAAAAACCATGATATTTCGAAACGGATTTCAATATGATGACCACAACCTAATTTGACCATCTTCAAGTCTTCAACCCAACCCAACCCAAACCGAGCCTAATTGGACTTGGAAGTTGGAACCCCGTTGGGTACCTCTAACCACCTTCAGGTCCATTCTACAAATCCCATACATAATCTTGTTCAGTTGTACCTTTGTGATGTTGAAAGAAGCCCATTAGTCCATTACCGCATCGAAACTCGAAAGAGTTAAGTGTGTGGCCCAATTGACAGTAAAAAGAAAAGACGGTATAACTCGGCCCATTTTAGTACACACAAATACACAATACATGAATACAACACAATAATCGCAAATTCAACAATATAACAAACAGTAGGGTTTTGCATCCAAAAGCAGCTACATCTTCTTCTTCTTCAAGGTCTCACCGGAAACCTACACGTCGCCGGCGATCACTCAATTTTTTAAACGGTGTATGCATCACTTTCAGTTATCTTATTCAACTTCTTCTCTACCTGAAATTGTTTATTTGCTTTTATTTGGATACGTGAGTCGCAAATAGTTGTTAGGGTTCGTGTTTTGATGCTTTAATGGTTGCTGATGAAAAGCTCGTTGCTAAGATTAGTAAGCTCAAAATGGTTTTATCAAGCTTTTTGGGGATTCTTTAGCAATAAGGCGGTGTGGAAATACGTTTTGAAGTGATTATCATATAGTTGTGTTTTTGTGTTGTTGATAATTAGTTTGGTATGGCGAAACATAGTAATCGTATTTGGTGATTTGGAGGGGACATTTTGGTGGTAGGGTGTCTTATTTCTATAGACGAGGTTGAGAGTTACAGGTGGTTAATAGGAGTATATTAGGAACTGCTTTAAAAAAATTTGGTGATTAGATATGCACAACCAAGATGGAAAGAAACAATTAGCCCATGACATATTGTAGTACCACATTTTGCATTTGATTAGTTACACGAGCAAAACAAACTTAGTATGACAATATATTCATCCAAGTAAAATTAAATCGTTTTACTAAACAGTTGTTGTGTTATGAAACTAAAAGCACTTCAAGATTAACCAGGAGGTTCTCATATCAAATCTGCGTTCATATTTCAGGCTACGAGTGCATAGGTTTAGCACTATGCAGTGTTGTAAAAATCGGCCCTAGTCGGCGATTAATCGGGGATTAATCGGAAATCGGCCACCAACCTTGGCGATTTCACATAATCGGAGGGTTAATCGGTAATCGGTCCTAGTCGGAAAAAATCGGACCTAGTCGGACCTAATCGGTCAAAAATCGGTCAAAATTGGTCAAACTCAGTCAAAATTGGTCAAATTTCTTTCAAAATCAATCAAAATTGCCCAGATTTTGTCAAAATTAGTCAAATTTTCGTTAAGATTGGTCAAAATATGTTAATGTCTGATTTTTTTTTTGAATTTAATTATATATATGTATACATATACACAGATATACATATAAATTACATATAAAATTCCAATCCGATTAATCCCGATTAATCCCTAGGCGGTTCCCCACCGCCCGACTAGCGCCTAGCGATTTTTACAACCATGGCATTATGTTAGATGGTGTGTCTGTTAGATGGTGTGTCTCTCAAAAAATAGGAGGGATACAAAGTTTGTAGATAGAGAGATTTGCATATTCAGTTTAAACATGCTTAACAAAGTAACATGTGTATGGTGACTGAAGCTCCATTTCTCAAGTCTCAATAGCTCTGTAAACTTCCTCTTACTATAAACTATCTCTCCATAAACACCAATTCTCCTTTTTTATGAGGAAAACTTCATTTAACACAATGCTATACTTGTGAAATCGTAGCCTGAAAAGTGGCTACAAATGTGATGTTAGCGGCTCTCGGTTATATTGAAATACTTCTAGTTTTCGAAAGAAAAGACCCAATATGGAAACATTGCAAAAGGTATAAAAATAGACGATCTAAATTAACTTCAGTGTCTAGCTAATGTAATGAGCTTGTTTTGAGATTAACTATAACTCTATAAGTATTCATTACATAATTATATTGTTTCATTGCAAAGTTGTAGGTGGTAGTTAGGATAGTCAAGGATAACACAACATGTATAATAAGCTTTTCTGATGCATGTGTCTCATGCAAATGATCTCTGTATAGAACCTAAAAGGCTATGTGAACAAATTCTTGATGCACAAAATCTGCCTACATACAAGAGGCACTCTTGATGCATGCACATCACACAATTTTTACCCTTGCCTTTGACTCGATGTGATTATTGTTAGGTATAACATGTACTCAACTGACTCAAATAAATACACCACAATGGCTCGGGCCTAAAGAACTTGATGGTAATAATAAACGATAACTATGCAGTGCTTTTCTTCTAATCGCCAACAAATCAGGATAGAAAATAATACAAATGGACCTGTTTGGTGCCTTTCTTCTAATCAAACAACAAAGATAACATGGCGGCAGTGCTTTCACGATGTCAGTCTGCAACAGTGATCAGTGGGTTTGCGACTATGGTTGGCTGGAAGCTGGTTGTTTGTGGCGGCTAATGGTGATTCATGGATAGCAGGTGGTGGCGATGATGATCATATTGAACACAAACACTAGCGATTATAATAGCAAAACAATAAATTTGCACACGTGGTTTTAGCGTGGTTTGGTCAAGCGGTGACCTACGCCAACGGGCCACGAACCAGGTTTTTTTTATTATTTCTTGAGTGACAAAGATCCCAAGTACATAAGAGAGATATATATAATAAAACAATTAGGATATAACCCTTGATAAAGTGGATTAACATGAAAAGACAAATTGGGCTTTAAGATGGATTAGGGCCGGCCACCCCTAACCCTTTCGGATTAGGGACGACCTACACAAGATAACACACACCTCATGTTCGCCTCATGCTATTTCATGTGATGAACCTCATGCTTGTGTGCTTTCTTTAATACTAATGTGGTTATGATGGAAAAAAGCAACCATATAACTTCTTTCTATACATGAACACCATAACAAGATATAAGAGAAAAAGAGCAGGCGAAATAAGTTAATAAATTAAATGTTAGTTCTTGAGAACTTAAATACATCAAGTCATCAAATGTTTATTGGCATTACACTTATCTCAACCAACAAATCACTACACATAAAACCAATGCGTCATTTCATTTATTATTTTCTAGACATTTTACTGAAAGGCATTGGGAACTAATACAACTCTACTCTAAGCAAGAATCCTAAAGAACAATGAGTTAAACCCCACCTTAGGGCCCCTTTACGGGATCACATTGCTTCATGTCTTTTGGAGCGTTGAAAGCACCTCACTCCTTGGGCATTTTCTTTTTTAAATTAACCTATCAGTCGATCGACATCTTATCTAGTTCCAAGTGCAACAACAAAATTCTTGCCAAAAGTCACAATCAATTCAATGATCCCTTATGCCTTATGGTTGCTTAACATGATCTCATCGCTTCACATCCATTGAAGCGTTGTCCACCCTCTACTCCTCTAGCGCTTAACGTCTTAGATGCACTTTTTTTAAACCAAACAGTTAGTTGATTGATATCTCTTCTATTCCAACTGCAACAATAGTTAGGGACTTAGGGGTGTTCATTATCGGTTTGATACCGATTCCGTATCAAAATACAAATTCTGATTAAAACCGAAACTAAATGACTATTTCGTTTTTCGATTTTACAAATTCTGAATTCAGTTGATCTGAATAAGTAATAACCCATATAAACCGATTATAACCTTGTTAGGTCCATATCCACTTTTAAAGCTCAATACCATGCTGATGACCAAAGTCACCAAGAGAAACCGTAACTTAAATATTGATTATCGAATACAGTCGCCCAAGTTATTGGGCTTCACTCTTCAGTTCTTCTCTCCCGAATCTCGCTTTGACAAAAGTATAGGTCAAATTTCAATTTGATTTTTCGTGGTTACTTTGATTGTTTCAGGTTTTTTCTCGACTCAATCAATGCTTCCCTGTTGTGAATACTTAATTTTCTTAAACTGTTTGGATACCATTTGATCTCCTGTATATGTTTACTATTTACGTATAAGTATGAATAGGTAGGTATATATATCATATTGCTAGAATGAGCTCCTCTTGTAACTAAAAGTTTGAATGGATATATTTTTTTAATACATGAAGCTTATAAAAGCATATTGAAAGCAATAAATAGAAAGCCTAACCGATAAACACTCCTAACAACAATATTGTTGACCAAATCCACAATCAATTAGAAGAGAAGGCTTTCGGATTTCTAACACAATTCTTGTTACCTCAAACATGATCTTATTTGCCTTTTTATCTTGTTTGCGTTCAAACCTCTTCTTCAATTCAATATAGTGTGTGCATTGATTTTTTTGACTTCAGGTGTTGATGTAAAATTCAAACTTTTGAAGAGCATGCTGTTACCTAAATTACACTATAACAAGTATTAGAAGGATGGTGTGATGAAATTAATTGTAAATGGGATATCATTTATCAACGACAACATGCTTTCACACCTTTTACCAATGATAGCTATGCACTTACTGGAGAAAACAATATACTCTAGTTTTCTGTACCAATTCTAGCAACCATGTGGTTAATAATACTGCTTTTATTGGTAAAAGCGTGCAAGTATGTTGCTTTTTTGCACAATTGCCACATTGATAAATAAGAAAACTTGTACCAAAGCTGCATTAGCAAGGCATATGTGTTGGTCATTTATTGTTTTTTTGGAGGAATAGAGTACCCAATGGAACAAATCATTTACCCTATAATGAGGATATGATTGTTTGGTTGTCACTCTAAAATGAAATGAAAATGACATGGCGTGTTGATAATAAGATCCTTCAAAACATGTACGACACTTGTGGCAGTATCTAGCTGATAAGAAGTATGTGTTGTAGAATAATATCCGGTTATACTGACAACATTTTGCATGTTTTACATTGTTGCAGCTATATCATGTTGCGTATAAAAACCCCTAAATCACTTAGAGCCAAGAGGGAGCTCGAGAAACGGGCACCAAAGCTGGTGATTTTCCAGATTTTTGTTTCTTTAGATAAAATCAGATAATATGTCATGTTTTATGTTTTTTTGAAAAAATCTTGCACTTGGTAATGAAAGCTCATGTGTAAAAGTGTCTGTGCAGGTGGAGAATGGGAAAAAGACACTCATATTGCATGGGACAAAGACCAGCAATGTCCTGAATGAAGTATTGACTGAAATCTATCATCTTAAGAAAGATAATGCTGTGAAATATAGCCGGAGAAATGATAACATCAGACCTTTTGAGAGTGGAGGTGAAACATCACTAGAGTTTTACTCACTCAAAACTGATTGCAGCTTGTTTGTGGTAAGCTAAATGCTGTTGTTCTTGTTAATCATCCAATTTTGTATATTTCTCCGGTAACCATTTATGTACAAGATTACGTCCTCTTGGAGAATGTATTAGTAATGAAAACAAAAACTAAATTTGTTAATATTTATACATTTGAGTTGTTTTTCTCAACACATTTTTCGCTCCTTGCAGTTTGGTTCACACTCAAAGAAACGGCCTGACAATCTTGTGATAGGACGAACTTACGATCATCACATTTATGACCTCGTGGAGGTCGGAGTTGAAAATTTCAAAAGCATGGCTTCATGTTCATATGATAAGAAACTTGCTCCCTTAATTGGATCAAAACCCTTTTTTGCTTTTATTGGAGAAGGATTCGAGAACGTTGAAGAACTGAAACATCTAAAGGAGGTTTTGCTTGATTTGTTCAGAGGACAGGCAAGTATTAGTTCCGTATTTCTCTATTGTTCTTTAACGCTTAAAGTAGTAAATGATGGTAATGGTAATCTATAATTGCAGGTTGTGAGTAATTTAAATCTTGCTGGATTAGATCGCGTGTATGTTTGTACAGCTGTGTCTTCTAACAAAGTGACGTTCACACATTGTGCTTTGAGGCTTAAAAAATCTGGCACAATTGTACCAAGGGTGGAGCTGGTTGAGGTGGGCCCTACAATGGATTTGGTAGTTAGAAGACATCGGCTTCCTGATGAAAGCCTAAAGAAAGAAGCTATGAAAGTTGCTCCGGAGTTAATTAAGAAGAAGGTTGGTTGAACTTTTGTTTATTCACACCTACCCTTTAAACAAAACGAAAAAAAAAATGCTTCTATTCTCAAAAGTGCAATTATTTTTTTCCCCATGAAAATCTTTATAATTTTCATTTAGAGTTAAATTCGGTTTTGCTCCATGAGGTTTCACAAAAATAACCATTTTCATCCAAAAGATTCAAAACATCAATTTACCTTCAAAAGTTTAATAAGTGGTTTCAATTTCAGTCCAAAAGTTTTATTAGTTGTTTCAACTTGAATCCAAAATAATAAAACTTTTGGACTGAAAGTGAGACAAATGATGAAACTTTTGGATTAAAATTGTTGTTTATAAACTTTTGGAGGAAAATTGTTTTTGTTAAACCTTAGAGAACAAAATTGAAATTAACTCTTTCATTTATTATCGTTATAGGTAGCTATAATACATGTTAATAAGGTACAACTATCAATGCCGTTGGAGTTCTGTACCCAGCAACTCTTGCTTATGCTTTTTTTATTTGTTACACTTCAGGAGAAAAATGTCAGCAAAGATGCAATTGAAGGGAAAATTGGGAAGATTTATGTTCCAGATCAACAGGTGAGTGGAAACGGTTTATACTACTTAAGCTGTGATTTCTTGTTCGTATGTTATATGATATCTATATTCCGCTTTTAAAAAAGTTAACGTGAACATTTAAAAGAATTGTTTAACGTACTTCAAACTCATTGATTGATTCATAGCCATCTTCACATCTAAAAGATCCAACTAAAAAGGAAATTTATAAGCATCACTGTTCACCAAACTCATCATTTCCTCCGGTCTTGTAGAAAGAGTTTATGTAACTACAAGCAAAGGTGTTTTTTATTCTTTTCTTTTTTTTTTCTTTCCTTTTTTTTATTTTTTTAAGATTTCGGTCAGTTTGATGGTAAACTAAAAGCCTGCAGATCTGCCTGCGTGTAGAATGGGCTGTCCGTTTTTCTTTCTCATTTATATTTTACAGCGGTAAAAAGTCTGATAATCTGTCCATAGTTAACTGTAAATGAAAATTGTTGTTTCTTTGGTGTGCTAGAATAAACATGCCATATTGACAGTAAATGACCATTTTACCCCTCTAACTGGAACCATCTCGCTATGCTTGATTATTGTGTTTTTGCAGGTTGGAAGTGCATCTTTACCATTTACACCAAAGGGGGTGAAAAGAGAGCGTCGTGAAGCTAAGGTGAAAAGTGAAGACAACAAGCATGCAGAAAAGAAACAGAAGCAGAAACAGCAAGATGATGCTTCTGCTTGATAATGGCATCAAAGGGCTGCATCTTTACCTTTAAAACAAGTGTAATTTTTTTGGTCTTCATGCTTTTATGTACAAGTTATAATTATATATTTGACCATTCTTTGGCGTCAATTTTGGTATTGTGAGATGGCGAAAACCGGGCTAGTTCAATATGGGTTAGTTGATTATTAGTTATGTGCTTGCTTATTTGTGGTCAAATTGTCATTTTCTTTTGTTTTAATATAATAAATTATATGGATGATCAATTTTGAATGACGCAATGACTAGAATATGGAATTTAATATGTTTTTACTAAATCAAACTAGAAAATGCATTTTCAAAACACCAAGTTTATGATAAAAAAAAATATTTTAGTTTTAAGTAGAGAATTATCGTAATTGTACATGTATTTGTAATGTAGTACGTATTAAACGATGTTAAGCAAAATGTTGCAAATTAGTCGTAATTAGTATTAAGCCCCCTGCATTGCCGTGGGGGCGTAAAATTATGCCAAATGACACCAAGGACACACCACCGTTAACGACCCAACAGAAAAGTAGAACCAAGGACACACCACCGTTAGGCGTAACGTGACATATATAAAACAGTAACTAAGTCGATCTTATACCATCGCATTACGATGAAACCGTTAAACGAGAAAAAAATAAGCGTAAAAACGTATTGGCTTAAAATATAAATGTTAAAGATTAAATAAACAAAAAACAAAAAGATGAGTACAAACAATTAAACACATAATGTAACCTTTAATACATATTAAAATTGATAATTAGTATATATATAATATTTTATAACGAGAGCAAACCTTTTAGATTATTCCACCCTGAGTATTTATATTATTATTTCTTTAAGTGCAAAAGTTTTTAAAAAGAACTAAGATTTTTTTGTCTCTCTTTCCTCCTTCACTTAATTACACCTTTTCTGTTTCATATGATTCTAATTTTAGTAAATTATAAGCTTTTTGTCTCTCTTTTCTCTTTCACTTAATTACAACTTTTCTGTTTCACATGATTATAATTTAAGTAAATTATGTCTTTGAAACAAAGCATATAGCAAATCAAGAGTAACATGGAAGTCAAACTATAATATATAATGTTTGTATATATTTGTAATCATTCTTGTCTTTCTGCTTCCTTTTGCCCATTTAAGTCATTTATTATTAATTTCCCATTGGTTGTTGGGAGTGGGGTTAGTTCCAAACTTCCAATTAGGTATAGAGTTCATTTCATGGGTTGTCTTTTTTCTTGCCATAAAGCCTATTCTAGAATCACATTGCTATAATAACTTGTAAGTTATGCATTAAAAGTTGTAACTTTATCTTGATTTATCAACTTCAACTAGTTGCAAAATGGTAGATTTTGACTTCTTGTTTGTTTTCTATTAATGGGCTTTAATTAAATTGAGGTTTTCATGATGACATCATTCATTGGTATACTTTTACATGTACATACCTTAGATATATATGTGATAAAATCTTTCTTCCTCTAAAGAGCACCATTGTAGGTACTCTACCTAAAGGGTATTTAGACAATGCAACATCCAAAGACAAGGTATGTTCTCCTTTCTTCTCTTATTCAACCCAAAATACTAGGTCATTTTACTCAAAATACTAAATGTCATATTACATTGAGAAAGCATACTTTTGTGTGTGTTTTCAAGTCTAATCTATCATGTTTCGTATCCATTGGGGTTTAACAAACTTTTAAAACAGATAAAACCATTCAAATCGAAGTAAGACGATCGGTTTGAGATTTATAAGATTTGGTATATGGTTTTTTTTTTTTTTTTACAGTTAAATAGTCTAGTTTCAAACTCATGTTTTTAAAGAAAAATAGTTAAAACTAGCCGATCTTCCAAACCATCCAACCCTACTAGATTTGTGTTTGCATTTAAAATTTGGTTTAAAATTTTCATCAAACCAACCGAACTACACCTCAAAATTAGTAACTACAATAATATAATTCTTTCTAAACCAACTTTTATTTTCTTCTAAAACAGAGGTGGAACTACAGGATCAGGGACCAAACCGAAGAACTCGGGGCCAAAACCCGTTGACCACAAGTGGCAACGAGCTCCGACAACCGAGGTACGATACCATGACCCATTAACCTTATTAAGTTCTGAGTATCTACATTAATCACATACTAAACCTTAAACACCACAGAAAAAACGTGTTGTAAAACCAACCGAATTGGAAGCTCAAGTGGCTCGGCTCCAAGAAGAGCTCAAGAACACAAAGAACCAACTGAGCCAATCAGACTCATACACAAAACAGGCTCGCCAAGAAGCCGAAGAAGCCAAGAAGGAGCTCGAGGCTATGACCACGAAGCTCAACGAGCTATGGGCGTGTGAAGAGTCTAAAATCCACGAGCTCAGGAAAATCTCCCAGGACCGGGACCGGGCCTGGGAGTCCGAGCTGAAAGCAGTTCAAAAACACTTGGCCACCGCCATAAGCGAGAACCAGAAGCTCAACACTCGGCTACAAGCCGTGGTTGAGCCCGAAGCGGCTCAAGCCAAGCAAGCTGAGCTGGCTCATGAGGCTCACACTTTAAGACTAAAGCTATCAGAAACAATTAATATAGTTGAAAATCTAAAGGTACAATTAAATGAGTCAAAAGAAGCTGAAGGGCGGGCTTTGCAGCAACTGGAAAAAGACAAACTGGCATCCGCGGGGCGGGTGGAGGAGCTCCTGGCGGCGAATGAGGCGGTGGAGGGCGAGTTGCGGCGGTTGAAGGTGCAAATGGAGCAGTGGCGGAAGGCGGCCGAGGTGGCGGCCGCCATGGTTTTGGACGACGGTGGTGGTGGTGGGAGGTTTATCGAGTCGTCGGAGTCGTTTGATCTTCGTGTTATCGGCGAAAAATCAAACGTAAGTTGTTTGGAAGATGTAGAAGATGAAGCATCGATGAAGAAAACGAATAACATGTTGAAGAAAATTGGTGTGTTGTTGAAGAAAGGCCAAAAGTAGTTTTGAACATTTTAGTAGGTAATTTGTTTGATATCAACCGTTAATTTGCATATAACGTAATGTTAAAATTGTGAATGCCCTTTAATTTTTATATTTTAATACCTTAATTAAGTTGTTGACACGTATATGTAGGATTTGTCATGATTCGGTAAAGTCGTTATCTGCCTTAAGCGAAAGGCGACAATGGGTATAAAATACAAGTGTTCTTAGGCCCGCACATTTGACGTGGAGTTGCGCTCTTCCCACAAACGTCATCAAGAAGGCATCTGTTTTTCCCTTAACAATAAGGGACATAAAATGAGTATGTTTGTGAAAACAGAAAGCATATTAACATTAAAGGTAAAGTTCGTCTGCGAGACGAATGAGTAAAAAACTAATGTGAAATAGTTGAGCGTGTATATTTATAAGGAAAATAGGTTGTTAGTGTTATGAATGATCTTCAAAAATTATATTTACGTTATAGCGTTGGTTGTGGCGGTGGATTTTGTTGGGGGATATTATTAATGAATATAAGTGCTAAATTGTTGAGTTGTTGAAGTTTTGATGGTGGTTGACTGGTCATTGTCACAACAATATAAGTCTAGTTTACTAATTGCTTAGTTGGGGTTTTGTTTAATTGAAATTATGAGTTTGACTCCCAGATATTTAAATGGCTTTATTACTAGTGATGTTTAACGTACCTTTTTTAAGTATCTAGTGGGCCAAACAGTAATATATTTTTTGAAAAACTTATGTTTAGTCATTTTGTTTGATAAATTTATTTGACAACTTTGAAAAGCCAGTTATTTGGATAAACAAACGTCAAACGGGACTAACCCTATTCTACATCTCTATCTATAGTTTGGTTATAGACGCATGTTCAATTGTTCATCGTATTGATTGAAAGTGAACTACGTTGATTCCCGAGTTCTTATGTTTTCTTGCATTTTTATTTGTGCTCTATTGTTCATGTGAGTGTTTGATCGACTGCTTGTTAGTACGCATGTGAGGTTTTAAAAGTCCCTTTTCTTGAAACTAATCGCTCATTTTTAGTACGAGATTATGTATGTATGTAACGGTCTGTTTAGTATTTAGTTAACGATGTTGGCTTATGAAAAATGAAATTAAAAAACTAAGGACGAAACAAGAGATGGCAAATATGAGAAGACATACTTGGTACAAGAATTAGTGTGTGTCACTTTGTAGTAGATCAAACTATTTCGTTAAATAGAATTGAATTAATTTCAAATACAAAAATATTTTTGGATCTCTAATTGATATAGAACTTTAATCATTTGTTGAAAGAAATATGAAAAACTGTTTTAACCTTGATTTTGTAAACAAGTCGGTAGTTATTTATAGGATTTTATGTTGAAATATGCTTACGTTATTTATTTATTCTTTTTTAAATATGAATTTTCATAAATAATTAGTATGTCAAACATATTACATAACTTTATCTCAGTAATAATCTAATTTTCTTAAAAGAAAGCATCTTCATCTTCATCTTCATACTCTAATATAAGAGTAACTTAAGATAACACGTGGCAGCACCACAATCATTCTCATCAAAATTTTCTCGCTTCTCTCTCATATTAAATAATTAAATAATTACCTTAATTATTAATAATATTTTTTAATATTTTTTTAGATTTAATAAATTAAAAAAGAAATCTATTCATTAATGTTATTTCTAAATAAATTTTTTTTTATAAAATAACAATTTTTTCTAAAGCATAAAACTTTTTTAAAAATACGGAATATTTTAAAATTGGTATTTTAAAAAGTTAATTTTTTAAAAACTAAAAATAATCAAATTTGGGAGTTATAATAAGAAAAGTTTTAAAAATGACATTTTTATACGGTTTATTTTAGAACAAAAAGTTTATTTCTTTGGAAAAAAATTTAAAAATAAAATTTTAAAAAGTTGATATCACTGAGTCATTTCGCATATGTAATTTCAGTCATATCATATCTAGAATATCATTTTATAATTATTAATTTTTATTATATTAATATTTTATTTATTCAATCCGTATAATTCATGGTTTTACTAAAACTAGTTTAAGATATAGTACTCATTAAACATACAATTGTGCAACCATTTTACATGTTTTACCCTTAGTGTTTTTTATTAGGTATTTTTAGGCGTTTGACCACTTAAACATAAAACATAATAAAGTCAAATACAAAGTGTATTTTTGCTACAAAGTGTGAGAAGACAAAATGAGTTAAAAAAAGTCATAAAAAAAATTATATCTTACAATCTAAATTGAATTTCAAAAAAGTAATTTCGAGCTTTTGTTCCCCTAGCCGTCCTCACTAAGAAAAAAAATAAATGAAAATAAAAAAATAATAACATTTTTTATTGTGTCATTTATGAAAGACACAGTGACGTCATTGTGTCATTATGAAAGACACAATAACCTCATTGTGTCATAAAAGACACAATGAAATTTTTTTTATTTTTTTTTCTAAAAGAGGACGACTAGAGAAACAGAGACTTCGAAGTACTTTGTTGAGATTCGATTTAGATTGTGAGATATACTTTTTTTGAAACTTTTTTAGCCTCATTGTGTCTTCTCACACTTTTTAGCAAAAATACATTTTATAGAATAGCCTCATCCTAAAATCAATGCTTGTCACCCTTTTAATTGCGTATTTAAGTTCAGATGTCTAGATTTTCGGTTTTGATACCCAAATCCGAATCTTAATCTTAATCTGAATCTTGGATTCGGATATTCGAATTTTAAAAATATATATATTGTTTGATAACTATTGTGAGTTATTAAAGGAAAAAGGTTTAAATACAAAGTGTATTTTTGCTACAAAGTGTGAAAAGACACAATGAGTCAAAAAAAATCAAAAAAATATTATATCTCACAATCTAAATCGAATTTCAAAAAAAGAATTCCGAGCTTTTGTTTCCCTAGCCGTCCTCACTAAGAAAAAAAATAACCAAAAAATAAAAAAATAAAAAAATTAACGTTTTTTTATTGTGTCATTTATGAAAGACACAATGACGTCATTGTGTCATTATGAAAGACACAATGACGTCATTGTGTCATAAAAGACACAATGAAATTTATTTTATTTTATTATTTTTTTTTTCTGAAAGAGGACGACGAGAGGAACAGAGACTCCGAAGTACTTTTTTAAAATTCGATTTAGATTGTGAGATATAATTTTTTTGTGACTTTTTTAGTCTTATTGTGTCTTCTCTCACTTTGTTACAAAAACACACTTTGTAGAATAACTTCACCCTTATTAAAATTTTGTTTCGGATATCCCATCCCATTTTTTTATAAATCCGTAAATTCTATTTAATTTTTAAAATTTAATAGTTTTTATAAAAAAAATTCAAATATCTAAAATTTTTAAAAACACTATCCCAATCCGAAACTTTCGGATACGAGTGTACATGGGCCGATTTGGTTCAGTTTTAGCCTAAAACTGAAACCAAAAACCAATATTTTAGTTTTTAGGTTTTTAAAACCATTTTGTTCCAGTTTTTTTGGTTTTTGAGGTTTCGGATTTACCCGGTTTCGCTTTTTCACTTTGGTTTTAATTTTTGTTCCGGCTTCTATAATCGATATTTTGTTCATCTTTAAAAAATAATCTTTATATTTATATAAATTAGTTGACATTGAATAAATTAAAATTTATAAAATATAATAACATATATAATATTTTTGATATATTATTAATTTAATATCATATATAGGCAATATGGTTGGCTTTGGTTCGGTTTTTCCTTTTGTTTTAGTTTAGTTAGGTTACAATCAGTTGGGTTTGGTCATAATATAGTTTGGTTCTATTTTTTAAAGTTTTTATTTTCGCCAAAACCTAAACCTAAAATTTTGATTTTTGAAAATACTTCAACCCAAACCTCCGGTTTTTAGTTTGGGTTCTGCTTTTTTGGTTCGGTTGCGTTGGTTATTCTTGTTACGCTTAAGTTATTATGGTTTCATGCACAGCCTTATTTTCGATATCCGGTTTTTGAATTTTCTGGTTCACACTTTTAGATATTATGGATTCGGATTCGGATATTTTTGCACGCTCATGATTTTGTTCTTGCTTTGCCTCCTCAATGGTTGACCAATCCCAATTTTAGTCCTTAATTGCACCGATTTCACCAATTTGACTGCCACCTTATCACCTTCCGGACCCATGAACCCGCTCCGTGTCCTCATTTTTAGTCTTATAAAAGTCATAAACCTATTAAAAAAGAAAGAAAAATATCATAGAATAGTAACGAGTTTAAAAAATGTTACAGTTTGGTCACTTGTGCATATCTTCCCCAAATTGGACCACTAAGCCATCAAATCGAGTCGTTATATAATTTTCTTACGTAAAGAAAGTAATGAAAGAGAAGACCATGGGGGTCGAAATCTTCAATATATTATATTATATTAAAAGATAAAGAATACCTAAAATTCACGTCACTGTTTCACATTAGTATATTAAAAAGCAAAATATATATTTAATTGAAACAAAAAAGAAAAACATGCTGAAAAACACTTTTTAAACTTAAGTCACTTTATTTAAACATTTTTAAAATTTGATTACTGAAACTTTAGAGTGTTAACTTGACTTAGCCCAATAACAGACTCACTTGCACGGCCCATACAATCGCCAGCCCAAACAAAAGAACATATGGAGTCACTCAGCCCAAATATGCCACACAAACCACCATATAAATTAGGGTTCGCTACACACCCCTAACAAGAAGTAGGGTTTTCATCACAACGCAGCCGCTTCTTCTTCTTCTTCATCTTCAAGGTCTCTACCGGAGCTCACTCGCCGCCGGCGGATCACTCAATCTCGCAAACATGGGGTACGTAACACCACCATCGATCCAATTCATCTTCTTCTGAAACAATTCTAGGGTTTGTGTTCGTTTAGGTATAGTTGTTGGAGTTTAAGCATGTTTTGAGGATCTACTGACTGATGCTTGTAACCACATTGCAAAGATTAAGCTCGAAATGGTTTTATCAAGTTAATTATTATTAGGCTTTCATTACGGTATACATGGTCTTGTGTAGTGAAATGGATTATAGCTTATATGTTTATTTAATAATATCTTTTGACATGATAGTAGGATTTTAAGGTTAGGTGAATCCAATAAGGATGGTATATACAATTGGCTCATGAAACTTTATAGTACCACATTTTGCTATTGATATTGTAGTGAGCTTGTTTAAGATTTTTTAAGATCGATAAAAAAGAAGGTGAATGTAATTTCAAAGCTTTAGATTAAGTTTGGCAGCTAGAATGTAATGTCTTTGGTATCGAAACTTTTTGGGTTTTATGTCTGGAGTAAGCATATAGGGAATCAAATAAACTTAGTAGGTTATACCTATATGCATTGAAAACAATAAACTTAGAGGCTATATAGAAGTTTGTGTGTCTGTAGTGGATGTCATGAGCACGTATTTCTTTATGTTGATCAAGTTATGAAGCTGCTAAAAATTTTCATGGGTTAATGAGGGCATGTTGAGTAGTGTCCGTAAACTATTGAGAAAGATAACAGATATGGCAGACTATGAATCAAATAAAAAGCAATGTTTTTTTTGTGAATTATGATGCGCTGATTATCGTTTAATGTTTGTATTTTAGGAAGACACATGGAATGGGAGCTGGTCGCAAGCTGAAGTCCCACCGCAGGAGGCAAAGGTGGGCTGACAAATCATACAAGAAGTCTCATCTTGGTAACGAATGGAAGAAGCCATTTGCTGGTTCTTCTCATGCTAAGGGCATTGTCCTTGAGAAAATGTAATTTCTTTTCTGTTTTATTTTGATATTTTTTTAATCTTTTATTAATTATAATTATGACTAGTTGTATCACATATGCAGTGGTATCGAAGCTAAGCAGCCTAACTCTGCCATTAGAAAGTGCGCAAGAGTTCAACTCATCAAGAACGGCAAGAAGATTGCCGCTTTTGTTCCCAACGATGGTTGCTTGAACTACATCGAGGAAAATGTTAGTTTATAACGTTTTTAGTTGAAAAGTTATATTTTTAATTTGTCGTGTGTTTCATAGTTGTAACTTGTGTGTCAGGATGAAGTTTTGATCGCGGGGTTTGGACGAAAGGGTCATGCTGTTGGTGATATTCCTGGAGTTAGGTTCAAGGTGGTTAAGGTTTCTGGTGTATCTCTTTTGGCTCTGTTCAAGGAGAAGAAGGAGAAGCCAAGATCTTAAAGTTTCTGAGGTTATTGAGATATTTTGATTGATTTTGTTATGTTTGTCAAAGAGTTTAATTGTTGGTGTTACTTTAATATCTGAAACATGTAGTTTGTTTAAAGTTATTTTGTTCTTAAACTTTATCTACTATATTAACAGTCATTGTTTTAAGAAAATTTTGTTAAAACTTAAGAACTATTAATCAAAGAAAATGTATTAAGGTTATCTTTATAATTGGAATTTTTATAATTTGTTAATGATATTTTTTTAAATCATAATTAAAGAAGTTTTATAACAGATATTAAAGTTTTCAGAAACAATAAACATAACCTAAATCCAAACTAAATTAAAAAAATAGAAATCTAATAAATTGTTGGATGTTTTGATGTTTTATGAGTTTCTGTTTTAAATAACATGTTAACAACCAACTAATCTTACGAAAGAGGTTCAAATATAAAGTGTATTTTTTTTACAAAGTATGATAAAACACAATGAATCAAAGTCACAAAAAAAAATTATATTTCACAATCTAAATCGAATTTCAAAAAAGTAATTCTGAGCTTTTGTTTCCTTAGCCGTCCTCATTAAGAAAAAAAATAAACGAAAAATAAAAGACACAATGAATTTTTTTTTATTTTTTTTCTGAAAGAGGACGACGAGAGGAACAGAGATTCCGAAATATTTTTTTGAAATTTGATTTAGATTGTAAGATATATTTTTTTTTAAGACTTTTTTAGTCTTATTGTGTCTTCTTACAATTCGTAATAAAAATACATTTTGTAAATAGCCTCATCCTAATCTTATTATTTTAATAATTTTTTAGTTGTTTTGTTTATTCTTACCCTTGAGGTAAGAAGGGAAAATCTAGTGTACAATATTTAGGAATGTAGGGTAATTGATGCTTGAAAAGATAATTTAAATAAAAATTAAATATCCTTTTATGACCTAGTTTAAAAGTTCTACTCACCGTCGCAAGTCACAACTTAAATCTGTTCGGTTGCAAGTCGAGTGTGTAATGTAGTGGTACCAATATGTTTTACAAATGTGTCTCCCTGAGTGGTTAAGTGTTCGTATGGTGTAAAAACTAAAAAGTGAATAGGATTAGTTTTTTTTTTGTTTGTTTATTAAATAAATACTTGTTAATGAATTATTCACAAGCATTTATTGAACATAAATAAACACAAAAAAAAAACATGAGAGTATAAACATATATTCATGAACATAAACAAAAGTTTATCAAGCTTTAACACAAACTTAACATAATACTTCAAACATATCCCGACATAATTATCATAAATATAAGAGTAAATTACACGTATGGTCATTGAGGTTAACTTTCCAAACCCTTGGACTAAACTTGTAATTTTTAATTCTAAAGATGAAATGTGAAATTTGAGTAAAGCTTATGGACCATCCGTGTAATTTACTCTAAATACAATTAACATAAAAATTAAGAACTTTTTAAGTTTGAACATAAAATGTAGTTGAAAAATTGTTACATGAGGATGTTAAGGAATACATATAGTAATTTATAATCATAGGAATTAAAGTGACTATGTAAGGAGACAAAAATCAACGAAACAAACAAACAATTAAACCTCAACCCCTCATAATCGTTGGTTCCTCTTACAGTTCACATAATCAAGGCCAATGAAGACCTTCGAGAAGCTAGCGAGTAGGTGATTAGTTGCTATCAAAGATACGAAAGTTATACAGACAAATTACAATAAAAAATAACCAAGGTCAATCATGTATATGTTAATTACCTTCTTAGTGTAAAACAAATGGAGGAATCAAATGGGTTCATGTGTTCCCTGATTTTTAATGGTTTTCCGCACGACACATTTAACACATCCAACATAAAGAAACCTTGTGAAAGACAAAGAGTAGAAATATTTTAAATAAGCTTTAAAATGTTTGACTTGTTAATAATTTTGTTACGAAAAAAACATGATTAAGGAAAAATAGCACAACACATTGTTTTCTGTAATTATAATCACATCATTTGAGCTCGTATCCAAAGTCATCAGGTAGTTTTTTTAAATCTCAAGATCAAAAGTGTCAGTTGTAAAGAAATAGAATACATTAGCACTAGAATAAACTTTAAATTTTTTCAAAAAGTTCAACATGTCAAATAAAAATATAAGCAAGTCAAATGAGCCCGTGAACTACTTAAGATTAACTTATTAAAAACTTAAAACGTTGCTTGAGATCAACTTATAAAAACTCAAAACGAACTAAGCTTTAACAAGCTCGAGCTTATATTGTGTCTCGGCTCGTTTACACTCCTACCGTAAACTAAACAACCGACGCGTTCCTAAATATGTTTATGTTTAAAGATTTATTGTTGTGAATAGAAATCTACAGAAACTTCAAAATCCCTCCAAAAATGAAACATTTTTCATTTTCAAAGCAGGAAGCACGTGAGCTTCACCCTTTTCTTCATCACCCCCTTCTTCAACACTCTGTTGAATTTCTTCAATCTCCATTGCTGATTCACTACACCTTTCGAACATCTTCAGCTTCAATTTCATCATAAATCTCTAAAACCCTAATTCTTTTAGCTTTCAGATCACACAATGTGGCAAGTTTTGCTAGCTGCAGCAATCGCAGGATCTGGGTATTTTGCCAAAAACTTAATCCCCAAACATCACACCAAACCCACAAATCATTCATCGGAAAAGCTTGATTTACCCACAGAAATTGATGAAGATACTTCAGTAATTGATGAAGAATCATCGTCGATTTTTAGGTTTTCTAGTTCTCCAAATGACTCGAAGAATGTTCGGAAGAAATTAGGGCGTAATCGAGTAAATCACGAGAGAAAAATTGGGTCTGAGAAGAAAATTGGGGATGTTTTAGTTGATGATCGTAAGAAGAATGTGAAGAAATTTGCTGTTTGTTTGAAGAAGAGGCGTATAGGGAGAAATGGGTCTGCAAAATGTAATTCGTTTGATGTTAAAGGTAATCTCATTCACCTGTTGATTTGAAGTTTCTTTAACATATACTGTTTAATTTCATCTTTCATCATTGATATCTAGAACCCTAGAGTAATTATGATACCTTCATGGTTGTTGACACAAGAAAGCTATCAATCTGCAAGTATTTGCTTATTGCATTTTGTCCTCGTTAAAGTACAATGAAGAAGATGATAGCTTTATCCTACTTTTACTTGTATTGTTATTTGTCAATTTGCTTTATAGTGTTCATCAAATTGATGGGACATCAGAAAGTTGATTGATTTTTATTGGTCTTAAGCGTGGGTATGGGTCGAATATACTGAAAATGAGAAAAATTCAAGGGGCTGTCAGAGGGCTATACGTCCCATATAGCCCTATAATACCAACTATACGACACATATAGGGTTATACGACGCGTATAGCAAATTTCAACACTGACTACGAGGAAAAATTCAAGGAGCTGTCAGAGTGGCTATACGCCCCGCGTATCTATACGACGCGTATAGAAATTTGAAATGTTGATTTATAATCATGGGGTATCTAGATATCGGGGCTCTTTTCTATTATCATTAGTTTGGTTAGCTTTATATTTAGTTGGTTAGCTTTATGATTATTAATTTCATTTTAATCTCTCTATATTGAGAGATTTGGTTTTCAGTTGCTCAATGTACAGAAATAATATCATTCGTCAATATTTTCTATGACCAAGATTTCTCATATGTTTGATTTATTACACTTCGTTTCAAGCTACACGTTGCTCCAAACATCTAACTTGAGTGGGCATGTTAGTGGAGTTTATTATTTTTATATAATTATTATTTGATTTATCTTTTATCAATAAATTTGTTTGGTTGTTATTATTATATCTATAGTTATGAATATTAGGATAAATGTTTTCTCATATCATTAGTTGGTTAGCTTTATTATTATTGGTTATATTGTAATCTTTCTATATAAAGAGATCTGGTTTTCAGTTATCCATTGTACACATATAATATCATTCATTAATGTTGTTTTGATTCTCTTTGAATTCTTTCATATGTATTCAGACAAATCATCTTTTGGTTATGGGGTTGGAGTTGGCATGATGTACATGATGTCAGCTGGGAAAGCCGAAATCGAGAGGCTAAATGCAGCAGTAGACGAGACTGCTAAAGTTGTTCAAGAGTTAAAAGCTGAAATTTCAAAAAGGAAATCATTGTGTAATTCGAACTTTGAAAATACCGCGAATATCAAATGGGGTCAATCTGCTTTTGAGAAATCTGATGTGGGGAATGATGATAATGGAGCTTATGGTTTTCCTGTGACTGATGAAGGTGAATATGCAAGCAGCATTCTGACAGAAGAACCACATAGAGATGTGGTGGAAATGGAGCAATTAGAAGCAGAACTTGAATCTGAGCTTCTAAAACTTCAAGTGTCTACCGCACCATCATCTTTTCAGGTAAATCTTTGTTACAAGATACGTGTATTTGTATAAATCTCGACATGGTAACACCCTAGACAAATCTCACGTAGGATAATGCGAGGTTTTCATAAGAAATGTCCACCCTCAGATACCGAAGACATATTTTGGTCACGTTGATTGTGGATAAGAAGAAAGCTCCACAATTAAACATGCGGGGCATACTAATTATTAATGCATACTTTATTTTCATATTTCATCTTTACTGTATCATTACTATTACTATCAATAAACAATAGCTTTTGCTACAAACATATTTGTGGCAAAATTGTCGCAAAATGCATGTAATATCTTTCGACAACTTTGCCACAAAACTTCTCACAAAATTGCGACATAATGGAGTTGTCGCTAAATTTGCGACAATATTCACTTTTGTGGATTTTTTTTTCCGAAATTGGGTGAAAGTTTAGTGTTTCTTTGGCTCTTGTTGGAAAGTCATCAGAATCTAGTCGTAAATATCGTTTTATGGCAAACCTGTCACAAATGCTCGTGGTAAAGAAACCTATTTTTTTCTAGTGTATCACCTCTTGATGTAGCAAATTCTTGTAGTCTACTTTATATAGTTCCCAATGTAATATACTAATATGTAAGTGTTGTTGATGACTATACATTTATCAAGAACATTATCTAGGTATTATTTACTATCTTACATTTGATACCTCTTTTTCAGCTTGTAATTTTAAGTCATAATCAATCTTGCTTACCTATTTCTGACCATATTTTGTTAATGCTCTACAGAACAAAACTTCAACTGAAAATCTCTCCAAGCCACAAGGTCTTGATTTGGAATTTAATCAATGTAATGGTGTAATGCCATATGAACTTGATCAGAAACTAAGCCATTTGCTAATCAAGCAACAGGAAAGTCAAATTGTTGACTTGGAGTCTGAACTGCAACACACTAACTCAAAGCTCATGGAGAAAGAATCAGAACTCCAAGCATTAAAGGACTGCGTTAAACGCCTCAGTGACTTTTCTGTAACATGTCCCTCAGGTACACCTTTGACCTTTCGAGTCAAACATTTGCTTATCAGTTGCAATGTTTGATTAGTGATACAGTTCAAGATTATCATTTTTCACAGATCTTATAGTACCAAATTCAGTATCTTGGTTGGATATATGAAGTCTTACATCAGAACACATTAGGCAACATTTATAAAATTGAACTGGCTGACCAATAAAGATTTGCCAATATTTATAAAATGTTTTTTCTGAAGCTGAAACTTTATCTTCTACAGATGAAGAAACAGAAGGCCAGTTTGATGAAACTTATAACAAGATGATATGTGGTAACAGAAGATCAATGGCTGGGATCAAAAGGGCAATGGACTTTGATTGAAATGCTTTTGTGCATATGCTAACCTCACTTCAATGTATGTCACGACGAAACTGTAGATTTCTTTTAGAAATTTAAATCTTTATCGTAGGTATTTGATAGGTTTGTTGATGAGATTTCGTTGCAGGTAACAAACTTTCTTGTTTTCTTTTGGTTTAGGGAATACTTCGTTGTTTAAAACAGTTTAATTTTGCTGTTGTTGATCTTGATAAGCCATAGAATGGATGATCCAACCATCTTCAGTTGTAGATATGCATAAAATGAGACTTGAGTGACATTCAGTTCGATACATAACTAATTCTAAATAGAGAACTATAAGAAGTATAAGAACACTTGTCTGGTTGTACATGTATGTACACGGTGGTTATGTAAACTATATACCATCTTTTCCATCTCCTCCACTATATCTAGTGAGTGTATGCATTGTATATAAGTGCTTATGTTGTTTACATGGTTATGTACTTATGTACGCAAAATTAGTTTTGTATTTGAAAATGTGTTACAGTGACATTATCTTATGGAATATATTTATCCATACATTTAAAAAATTGTGAAATCTCTTCTGTCTTTAGCTAATAGTTTGAACTTTGACGATACACGATGATTTTGCTATAATAGACAAGTCTATTAAGCATGGACAACCTAAAATAGTACAGTCCTATTTTATTGTTATAGTAACATCGTTCAAGCAATGGTGCGAGCCTAATGAAAATTTAGAAATGACATTTTGTTCCATGCCAAGAAGGCTAAAGAAGCAAACAAAGTATAACAAATGATGTTCAAGTATTCTCTTTTTGTGTTTAATTCACAACCAAACATCAAAGAATATATGAATAACATATGTCCTTAAACAGTAAACACTTTATGATTGTTCTGATTAGTTTTGCAGGAGAATCATATGATTTGACATGAGGTTCTATCAAATGATTTTTGAAATTTGCTTCTGTTTTGTTTTATATTAAACTAAAAGGCTTCTTAATCTTTTATTAATAATATGAAATATCTTTGTAAAATAGTAAGAGGCTGTTTGGTAACATCTGATTGAATAAGTGCTGAACCAGTAAGAGGTTTGAACCAGTAAAAAGTCTGAACCAGTTAAAGGTTTGAACATTAGTATGTTTGGTTGTAAAAAAGAAAATTAATAAAATAAAAACCCTAAATTCATCTCACCGATCTTCACCCTTCTCCTTCCGATCTTCACCCTGCGATCTTCACCGATCCTCACCTCCGATCTTCACCCTGTGATCTTCTCCCTCACCCCACAACCCCCAAACCCTAGACCCACCACCACCCCCAAATTCCCCACAATCAAAGCCACAATCTCCTCCGACAAACCCCTCGAAACACCACCCATCAAACACCGCCGCCCCGTAGACGAAAACATCCGCCAAGAAGCCCACCGTCGCCGACCGGTACCGCAGGACCCGGATCTCATTCGCAACTTCCGGATCTCACTCGCCACCGCCACCGCCACCGCCCTCGCCCTCGCAGACCGCCACCGCCGTGGCCGTCGCCATCGTAGACTGACTTCACGTCTGACTCGGGTCAGATGTTGGTTTAGATCTGACCGAATAAGGGGTTCGGTCAGACCTCTTCTCCGGTAAGATGCAAGCAACCAAACAAGCCACGTCTGATCGAGTCAGACTTGCACGTCTGACCGGGGTCAGTCAAACCCAACCAAACAGCCCTTAATTAAGTTTCAGGATTGTTCTAATCAGATCATTTATAAGTTTATTTGTTACAATCATATCACTTATAAATTTATTTGTTACAATCATGTCATTCATAAATTTTTTTGTCTTAATTATGTCATTCATAATTTTTTTTTGTCTCATTTAAGTCATTAAGGTTTCTGGATTGTTCTAATTAGGTCACTCATAAATTGTAAAATAATTTTAAAAAATTGAAATATTTAAAAATTTTAACAATATTTATAAAGAACCGAATTATTTTAATTTTTTTGTAAATTATTTAAAATTTTGAAAAAATTAGTGAGCTAATTGAAACACTCCTAAAACTTTAATGACCTGATATAAATAATTAAAAATATAAGTGATTTGATTGAAACAAATAAAAATATGAGTAGCCTAATCGAAACACCCTTAAAACTTGTTTACTATTTTGTGAAGTTTTTCCTAATAATATTTATGTATTCACACACATAATATACATACGTCATCCAGGAAAGTCATAATTAATAGGTCCAATATACAGTATTTGAGAGTGTTGTAGTTAGGAATAGAATCATAGATGGTGAACTAGGCTATTTCGATCATATTCCTTCAATTGTCTTGTTTTTAAACAAACTAGTAGCATGTGGTGTTAAGGATAGGGATTGATGCTAAGGAATTTTCCTTAAGTTTTTGAAGTTGATTACAACCTAACTGATTCGACCCGACTTAACCCGATTTGATTTTTCAAATTCTGTCTTATCTTTTGGTCATTCCACTTCAAATGAGTTAGATTGTCAAATAATTGATGGTGTCTAGTGTTGGTTTTGACAGGAGCATGTTTTATTGTGGGGTCAAAAGACAAGTTCTTGATTGAGTGCAAGAAAGGAAATAATTTCTGAAATACATGGTGACATTTAGTTTTTGGAGTGTTGGGTAAACTACTACATGATATGTCAATTCATAGTTTGTGGAATTTCCTATAATATATCCGTTTTGGAGTTACTTATGGAGCCTAAAGTGTGGTGGGGGTAGTTTTGTAAAATTACCAAAACTGAACCCACCCATGTAAATACTATATATTGGATTAAGGGACATAGATACTATAAAGGAGAAGGTGGGAGCCATCTCTTGATTTTTTTTTAAATTTGCCTTTTTCTTATCAATTATGGAGTGATGTTCTTTTACCCTTGTTACATGATATAATAGAATAGTTCTAAATTGTATGGAAAATCTTGCTAGAAAATGAATAAACTAAGTTAGTTAAACTTTGATAATTTACTAACTAAAAGGTTTATACTTAATGAGGAGATGAAGTTGTATTTTAGGTTATTTCTAATTTAGAATAATAAGATTGTGTTAATAGTATATTTAGCAATTAAGAAATTTATTTTCATTTCTTTAATTGCATCCTTTAGTGCTCATATGAGTTTTTCTCTAAAGGAGGGTGTATGTGGAAAAATTATTTACCAAAATAATATAGTTAAAAATAAAATTTATCAAAATAGTGTAGGTGAAAAACGTATTTATTAAAATGATGTAGTTAGAAAAGGTTATTATTTCTCACTCTTAATCTTACTGAATATTTATAAAGAGAAATTTAATGATACTTATTTCTAGAAAATTGATTTCCTTAAAATTTTCAAAACATATTTTTCAATTTGACCTTTTTTAGTTTCCATAAATATATTTTAATTTCATTCACAATTCCTATAGCAGAAGTATATATAAAAATATTTGTAGATATACATAATAAGTAATAATTAACAAAAGATAAGTCAAAAGATAAATGAAATCTTAGAAAATAAGAAGTTGTTAACACTGAACTTTGAGAATTTATAAGGTTACTTCTCTAATTAATCAAATTAAAATTCTTTTTCTATTTAATAAAACAATTACAATTAAATATTTTAAGTGAACATTACTTAAATGATAATTAATTGATAAACTTTTCAAAAGTAGCCTTTGATCAGTAACAAGACGCTTCCATGTTGCAATTTATCTATGAGTGGCGATACCAAGATATGCCATACCACCAATGTCACTGGCCGGAGATTCACACATGTTGTATCGCCAAACAAAAAAAAGAAATATCAATATTTTTAAAAATAGACACAACATGGTTGTGTATGGTCGAGATAAAAAACTAAAATAAATAAATGCATTGCTAAAAGAGATACCAGATGGCCGATTATTCGGTTAACAGTTTGCATCATGAGAAACTGTCTAGATTTTGTTCAGTTTATACAAATTAAAACAAGTTAAGAAATTAATGAGCATTTATATGTAAAGATTTTAAAAGAAATTAGATGCATTTTCATTTTATAAATGTTAAAGAACTCACAAACATTTCTATTCCAATACGAGGATTAAGCATTAAAAAACTAAAAATATTTCTATAAAATTAAAAAGAATTCTATTTAAAAACATTTCCTAAAGTTTAATAAAATATTTTCTAATCAAATTAAAAAAGCATTAAAATAATCTTTTATAAAGATCCAATAAAAATAGAAGTGAAACAAAAAAGTTTAAAAAGACAATAATTTGGTAAACTATTTTTCCAACTATGTTATTTTGGTAAATAACTTTCCTAACTATACTATACTGAAAAAAAAAACTCTTATTCTTTCTGTCTAATTCAAATATGTATAAAATTGTAGTTTGGAAAAATAAGTAGAAGTCTAAGGATTAAATTACTATGAATAAAAAAGGAAATATAATTATAAAAATAAAATGTTAAAAATCGGCTAGATGCTTTAAAATATAATTTTAAATAATCCTCATACATAAAGTGTATTTTTTGAAGCAAGTTGTAACTTGTATTATTATTATTATTATTATTATTATTATTATTATTATTATTATTATTATTATTATTATTATTATTATTATTATTATTATTATCACTACTACTACTACTATTATTATTATTATTATTATTATTATTATTATTAATATTATTATTATTATTATTACTTTTATTATTATTATTATTATCTTTTTTTCAGATTTTATATTAAAAAATATTTGTAGGAGAATTTTTTTGGTGTTGTCATATCCATAAGACCATACATTGTCCCATGAAAGTAACCAAGTATATCTTGTAAAAGTGAGTCCAAACATAACCTTACAAGAACTTTTCTATTTTACATTACTTGTATGATAGAAACAATTCTATTTATGTTTCCTATTATTAAATAAATAACTGTAAATAGTATGATATATTAGCATAGTTACATAAAATATTCCAATTTAAAGTTTATTTATGTAAATAACTATTTCATATTATAATCTATGAATAACGTAATAGTAAAATAAAAGAAATAATTACAAATATTTATGTAATAGTATGATATATTAGCATAGTTACATAAAATATTTCAATTTAAAATTATTTATGTAAATAACTATTTCATATTATAATCTATCAATAACGTAATAGTAAAATAAAAGTAATAAGACAAATTAGATTTTAATAATCTGTACTATTACCTATTGGCCGATAATAATCCATACTATTAATTTAGCCGGTAACACTTCCAACTTTTATTTTTATTACCGACAATAGTCTCAATGATATAATTTTCAATTTTTTACGTTTGATTTGGACTCGATTCCATTCGTAATAATGATTACGAACAAAATGAAGAAACATAAAAGTTAAGTTGAGTCTAAAATAAATACAAATCAAACATAAAAATTTAAAAATTATGTCACTAGTACTATTGTTGGTAACAAAAGTAAAAGTTAAAGATGTTGCTAACCAAATTAATAGTATGAATTATTATTGGTCAATAAGTAATAGATTTGATTATTAAAAATACAATTTTCAAAGAAATAATTATAATAGAAAAAAATAAAATAAATCAAATGATTTGATAATGACTAATGTATACAAATGTATAGTTATAAATTATGGGTGGGGGTTGGGTACGAGAGAAAAATTGATTAATAAGAGTAATGAAACACTCTCTAAGATTAAAATTTCAATTCTTGTTTATGACGAGTTGTTACAATTAACCGTTGTATAACATTAGTACTATGTTAGATACATGTGAAGATTTTTGTTTTAAGAACTAGAAAAGAATTAATCACATGATTGGTCTCTATGATATGCACATATTACAATATTGATTATAACTTTTAAAAAATTATATTATTGGTTTCAATTGTTTACCAAACCATAACAAGATCGATCTCTAAAGTGAATGAGCGTTAAATATGTCCGTTAAGTGAGTTTAAAAGGACCAAAATACTCTTTTATCTTAAATATAATAACTTTTAATTAATATAGAAATTATGACACTAATGGGTTCCACTTCTACCCAATCCACTCACCCCTACCCCTTTCTTCCCTCCCTTGCCACCATGTTCACTCCTCCACCACCACCACCACCACGTTGAGAAACCCTTTATTTCCAAGAACAACCGCGGTGGTGATGTCGATGATTGTGATGTCGATTGGGTTCAAGAACAGCTTCGATTAAGATTCATGGTGGTGGTGGCTTGATTAGGTTCAGATCACGGTTATGGGTTCGATTATGTTCATATCGCGATCATCGTCAACCATTAAATGGGTTCGAACCGAGGTGGGTTTTAGCGGAGGATGCGGCGGACGTGGGTTCAGATCACGATTATGGTTTGAACGGAGGTGAGTTCAAGGGAGGACGCGACGGTGATTGTATGGTGGTACGGTGGTGTTTCCGGCGGTGGTTTCCGGCAGGAATGATGTCGTGGTGTGTGTGCAGGTTTCTTCATGTCAATATATATATACATACACACATATAAATTAAAAAAGAGTCCCTTCTATATTTTGTCTTTTGGTTAGTGGTAGAAAAATAATTTTACACCCACTTAAATTAAAAATTTAACAGTAGTTAGTGTTAGGAACCAATGGTATTACGGTTTGATAAAAAGTTAAAACCAATAATGTGATTTTTTAAAAGTTGGGACCAATATTATAATATGGGTAAACCACAGGGACCAATTGTGTAATTAACTCAACTAAAAAATTTATATAATACTAATTACCAACTTAGTTGTGCATTATGATTTGTACCATATGTATTGTAGATTTTATCTTATTTTGTTTTTCTTGGTTTTTTTACTTTAACCCTATAGTTTTCAACCTTTATATTTTAAAACTAATATTTTTTTTCACTTTCAACTTTAGTCCCATTTACTTTTATTCTTTTACAAGTTTTTCATTTTACGTATAGGTCTAAACTTTTCGAGTTTACATTTTTTTTCTTCAATTTAACGGCAACGTTGTGTTTTACGTTTCGGTCTAATTTATACACATTAACACGCCGTAACGCACGTGCATAGTGTAACGTTTTTGCATCTATTTTTCGTCAGTTTTATTTTTTTTTTGTTTTAAAGCTTTTCTGGTGTAGGCGGTTACTAACAACGGTGTGACATTGATGCTACTCAGAACGGTTTTACGCCTCTTAACACAACGCGTTGGGTTTAAATGCTAGTTAAGTCTCAAACTAAAATATCAAACAATTAAATGAATAAAAGAAAAAGTATAAAAATAATAAATATTCTTGACATCCAAATCTGGTGCCTTTTCAAGTAAAAAGTTGTCTGATTGTATCCAACCGTGCAAAAGATAACCAAATAAATTGAAATAAAATGTGCAAAATCCATAAACATATTACTTTATTCTAAATTTTGATATAATTAAATGAAATATACAAAGAAGATATGACAAATGTATACATCTCTGAACAATTGTGGCTGGCTTCAGACTGAAACAACTCAATGTATATTTAAGAATTGGACGACGATTTAAATTTAATAATATATATTTTTAGGATTTTATAAGTACAAATTATGTAGAAAATGTTAAAAACATATAAAATTAAATTAGATGTATTATTTTGCTGTATATTAAAATAAAACAGGAAATATGTATTATTCTTTCTCATTATGACACGAAGATGATCAGTTTTAGATCAATAGATTACATTTGAAAGCAAATTACATAAATAGACACCGAATTCACTAAAATTTTAAGCTAGAGATTTCGTCCTTAATTTGACTTAAACCATAGAACAAGAAATATAATTTATGTTTAGTCCAAACCCTTAAAGATAGAGTGGAATTACTAAAGGGCTGTTTGATTACTACTGACTCAGTAAGATCTGATCGAGTCAGAAGCTGACCCAGTAAGATCTGATCGAGTCAGAAGCTGACCCAGTTAGAAGTTCTGACTGAGTCTGCATCTGACTTAAACTTGGCTGTTTGATTCAGTATCTGACTGACTTTGCTGAATTATAAAAATAACCATATTGCCCCGAAGTTCTGACTGAGTCTGTATTTAACTGGTGTTGTGTAATTAATAAAAATAGCCAAATTTTTAAAAAGAACATAATAGCTTAAAATTCAAAATGTCATACAAAATACAAATTAAACATAAATCATACATAATCCAAATAAACACATCGAATTTCAAACATATTACAAGAGTTTGCATAAGCAGTTGTTTGGCAATTTGGTCATGCAAAGTAGCCATATATTCATCGCCTTCTGAACCCCACTCTATGCCTTAAGAAACAAAGTCATAAACCTAGGTACCTTCACCTTCTTTCCATCCTGTTCAAACCTTAAACTCCCTCTCCGCCACTGCAATCAAATTACTTCACAGTTCACAACAACAATGGCGAAATCGAATTGCATAACCCGTGCATCATCCATCGTCTCCTTCCTCCTAAGGCCCACCTTCTCCTTCATCATAAAACCCCCTTCATCTCACACCCATATTCCACAACCAAAACCCCTTTCCCACTTCAATACGACGTGATAATCACTCGCCCACCTCAATCCCAATCTCCACCGCACCACAACCACAACCACCGTCGTTGCCGACCACCACCGTCCCCAAATTCCACCTCACAAGACCCCTAATTGGGCTTTGACGATTGGGTTGACATGAAATTAACTTCACAATCAGCATCATCATCTTCATCATCCGCACAAAATCAAGATCAGAAGCAACCCATGTTGTGGAACGATGGAATGGATAGATCGAAGAGGAAACCGATCAGGGATGTCAAGAAAAATGTCTCGGTCAGATGTTTGGAACCGGGTCAGTCGTGTGGTTGGTAACAGCAAACACGCTGACTGGCTGACCGAGTCAGCCAATCAGTGGTCAGAATCCCGGTCAGACGAAACAAACAGCCCCTAAATATTAATTAGGGTTGGGTCTTTTATTATTTTCAAAAAGGAGAATATTTTTGTTATTATTTCAACTATATCAGGTTAGTGTCTAATATGTAAAGTCATTGTGTCAAATATATTTCATCATTTGTTATATGTATTCATCATTATATTTTTTGTTTTAAACCATTTCGTGTTATTTTTATCATGATTTTCATTTATTATATAAATTTATGTTATTTTATCATTGTATTTTATAATTAAAAATAAACATTGATGTTATTTCATTGTAATATTTAAAAATGTGATTTTACGTGTTATATCATTTTGCGTTATTTTGTCATTGTTTTAATCATTTGATGTATTAGATTAATTAATTATGATATTATCAATTTATCATCATCTTTTACATACAAGTACACAAACTGTTATTTAATCATTATGTTTTTTTAAAATTTACTATTTTAGGAAAACACAATTAGTGTTTAGAAAAACATAATAATGAACGAAAATACACAATAAATTACAGTAAGACACAATGACGATGAAAAATCATATGAGCTGAAAAGCATAATATTTTTTTATTTTTTTGTATACCGATATTATACTTATTTTAAAGATAAAACACGCTAGCTCCTTTTATGGTGAAATTTTTAAATAAAAAACAAAAACCGTATATAATAGTTATGAACACTTAAAAAAGAGAGAATACTTGAAAATAGTCAACAAAAGTGGTCATAATCTTAACCATTGATTAACAAAATTGTTGGTTAAAGTTTTCTTACACTTCTTAGACTTAAATCATTTGTTATTTGAGCCCTTACCTATCAATTAAGTTTAAGAATTGTTTTAATTAGGTCAGGTAATTTTAAGTTTCAAGTTTTTTTTAATTGATGAAACTTTTTAAAACACTGATTAAAATTAACAAATTATAAGACTTCAATTATTATTTGATGATTTTCATAAGTAATATATCTAATTTATTTAATTTATCCGGTCATAAAATTTGATTATTTTTTTATGTTTTATTTTCTAGAGTTCAATAGTAATAAAATTCAGCTATCCGTTTTCATATGTAATTAAATACTTACTAGTAGAGGGCTTGGTCTAATTGTACTTATGTGTGTTGATTTAAGAGGTTAATGGTTTAAGTTTTGTTGTAAACAAGTGGTGCAAATTTAAGTATATGTTTAGAAAGTGTGTGTACATAAGTGGAACCAATTTTTTTTTTTATGATATCAGTATTTTTTAGTTTTAAATTCTAACAACCCAGATTTTATCATTTTCAGGTTGTTTAAGGGTAAGGTCAGGCCGGTCACAAAATAAAAATACACTATCATTAGATAAAAAACAGTATATAAAATCCCATTAAAGTATAAGTAAATGTTTTTTGTAATTGTTCCCAACGAGTTTTCATGTTTAGAAACTGATTCATCACATCTTTAATAGTACATTTTACAAAGAACTTTTTTTTAATATAGCAGATGCAAACATCGTTCAATACCTATAATTCATTTAGTTACGTAACTTCGTCTTTAAATGCAAACTAGAATTTATCTTGGCTTTTAACATAATAAATAGGTAAAGAAATGGGATCTAGGGTTCTGAGCTTTTAATTTTAGTATTCTATGATCTACAAAACTAGTACAAGAATATTTATTTAAAATTTTATACAATTTATTAGTTACTTTTTTAACTCACAATAATAATTATTTAATATTGTTTTAAAGACATAAATATGTGAAGATCCTAGGTTCAAGTCTACTCAGGGTTAAGTTAGAGTTTTTTCAGGAGGTTGGGGGTGCATCCCTGCTTGACCCCGTCCTCCCCAAGGTAGTTCCGCTAAGGCGTGTGTATTTGTCGTTGAAAAAAATCACTATTTTGTTTAACTTTGTCAACTTTAAATTAGACCATCAGTAACATAGTAAAGTCCCATACGGGACCATGTTACAATTGCTTGTGGATTGACCAATAGACCACAACTACAACTCCTTTCTCATCTCTTTTTGACATTCAATAACCACCACCTGGCCTTGTTGAATAAGTGAAGCGGGACATGAGGGGAGTGATCCCACTTATGGAAAGACACTTGTACACCCACACACATGTAACCAATGTAATTAATCTTGTTTTTGTATGAGAGAGAGAGTTTTAGAGAAGTTATTGAAGATCATAACTAACCTTGAATAAAAGATTAGTAAAGGATGGAAAAGTTATTATCTACGTGAAGTGAATAAGCATGGTAACTCTCTCTGGTATCACTTTAATGGAGTGTGACCATTTTGGTTAAAATAAGAGTAAGATTTACACATGTTTTAACTTAAACAACTTAAATTAAGCGTCCAACATCATGACCATGTTCACCACAAGAAGTGTCGCACCCCTCTCACATCCCGCCAGACATCGTTCTACGCCCGTGAGCAGAGCCGGCTCTATGGTTTAGTTTGTGAAGCATTGGGCTTGGGGTCCCCAGAAAATAAGGGCCCTTATTTTTGTAAAAAAAAATACATAGTGCGCGTTAGTATTATACATGTCAATGAAAGATTGCAGTGAAAATAACACTTGATAGTTGAGTCTCAACGAAAATTCTGATGATTTGATCGGTTATTAAAGGTAGACAGCCACACAATTCACAAAGCAGATGACCCTTTCTGGGTTTCTTGCTCTCCAATTGATCAGATCGACATCAGTCAACCCTTTTTTATCTAATTTTTTATTTAAAGAAATCAATTATCAAACACTCAATGCTAGTATACTAAATTTTCTTTGATTCATTGTTTTTTTAAAGAAATTTGAATATGTTAGTTTTTAATTATGTTACTTTTGTTCGGATTGCATTTTTGAAAATGCCTTATCTTTTTTGTTCGATTAGAACCCAAAAAACTTTAAACCGACCCTGCTCGTGAGCTACCAGCGTGACACTCACACAGGTAGGATACCACATGTGCTTAGTAAAAGCTTATGGTGAAAGCAACCTACTAGCATATACTAAGGTAGATCTTTGTCACAACAATAATATATCCAATCCAAACCAAACCAAACTCTCATATATCAACCACCATCCTTCCTCCCCCCAGCCACTCTCTCTCTAAAACCTCCATTAACGAGGCTAGAGAGAGAAACCAACAAACCACACCTTCACTTCAAAATCAACAAAAACACACTCTATCATCATCATCATCATCATCATCTTCTTCTTCTTCTTCATTAAAACACACACACTAACTGTGTGTTCTCTGCAACTTCTTGTTTCAACCCACCCCTTACAGTCACTATATGAGCAAAAAGGTGCGATCTTTATGATCTTTAAAGATCAAAATGAACAAACTAACAAAACCCATATCAAGCCCAGGAAGAACAGACAAATTCCCACCGCCATTGATGAGGTTTTTAAGGAGCAACGTGGGTAACAAAAGTAGAAGACGATCACGTGCCAGCCCTATGTTTGTTAAGAAGAAAAACGCAGTAATCGAGACCACACAAGAGCCTTCGTCACCTAAAGTCACGTGCATCGGTCAAGTACGTGTCAGACGGTTGAAAAACAAGAAAACCACCGTCGCCACCACCGTCAACCACCGCCAACGCCACCGCCACCGCCTCTGCCGGTGGTTCAGAAAACTCAAACCCAAATCGTTTCTCACCGTTTGGAGCAAATGGGTATCCTTTTTTCGATGTGGGTGTTGTGAAAACTCCGGCGAAAGACATGATTATCCGGCGAAAACTCCGTCACCGATCAACGCCGGCGATAATGGCCAACAACAAGAAGATGAAGATGAAGATGTGAGATTAGATGAAGGTGATGATGTTAATCAGGGGTTGATGCAACGATCATTGCCGACGAATGCGTTATTGTTGACGAGATGCAGATCTGCTCCGTACAGATCGTCTTCATTAGGGAGTATTTTTCACGAATCAACAATGGTGAAAACAGGGGAAGGTGAAGTTGCAGAGGAATTAAAGGATTTGAAGGTTGAATCAACGAAGGTGAAAGCAGGGGGAGATGAAGTTGCAGAGGGATTTTTGAATTTGAGTGTTGAATCAACAATGGTGAAAACAGGGGAAGAAGAGATTGCAGAAGAGTTAAAGAACTTAAAGGTTGAATTAACAATGGGGAAAACAGGGGAAGTTGAAGTTTCAGAGGAATTAAAGGTTTTTAAGGTTGAATCAACAATGGAGAAAACAGGGGGAGATGAAGTTGCAGAAGAATTAAAGGATTTGAAGGTTGATTCAACAATGGTGAAAACAGGGGACGATGAAGTTGCAGAGGAATTAAAGGATTTGAAGGTTGAATCTAAAAGCATTAATGGAGGTGAAGAGTCAAAATTAGTCAAAGCATCGCCATTGATTCTGAGCAGGTGTAAATCGGAACCTGCAAGAAGGTGGGATCAACTTCTTAAGGAAGTTTGACTTGTTAGGTTTACCAATTAACTGTGATTAATCAGAGTCATTTTTGTTTTGTTTTTGAGTTTAGATTTAGTTTGTATTTTGTTCTAATAATATTTTTCTAAATTATTTTTATATTTTGTTAATCTATATCTATAATCTATATATCATATGATAAAAGAATGTTTTTTGAAACCACATATCATCATTTTAGAATATCAAATGACATTTGTTATCATTTTAGCATATCAAAAAAATTATTTTTCGCATCTCTCTCATAATAATACGAAATTATAACAACAATCAATTTGACTTTTTTTTATTACTAAAATATGTTAAAACAAACACATCTATATTTGTGTTTCTTGTCTCTTTAATATTAAATGATAATTATTTTAAATAAGTAAATTAAACCATCAAACATCTAAAATATAAATATTCTTATTTTAATAATTTATTAATACATATTAAATTATATGATTTCAGACATATTTTATCTTTAAATATAAAGTAATATTTAGTGATCCGCTAAAGGAACAAATTAGTGCTTTATCATAAAACTAGCTTTAGTTACCCGTGTATTACACAGGAGGTGGAGAGTAAATTATTAAATAAAATTAAAACATAAATAAAACAAGTGCGACATATATTAAATAAGACATAACAACTTCCGATCATAAGCTCACAAATAAATAAAAGCCTCATTGTAATACATTTTTAGTAACATTAGTAGGTTTGTTATCATTATCTAAAGCTAAAAGTTTCAATCCATCTCTACTTTTGACTTTTGACAAGACGACATAAAGCTGACCATGTGTAAAACAGGATCTTTTAAATACAAACCGACTCTTGATAGAGATTGATATTGACTTTTGTTTATTGTAATAACGAAACATACAACCAAAGGAAACTATCTTCTTTTAAACTTAAAACGAATCCTTTGTTAAAAGGTGAAATCAATCTTGAAATGAATGTACGGGTGCCAACATTGCTACTGATATAATCACAGCTTCTATAGCATGATTGCAGAGTTATATAACCTTAAGTCTAGTTTCATTACATAAGTCGTGACAGATTAAATCGTAAGCTAGATATTGGGTGGGTGTGAGGATATTAGTATGAAAAATAAGATTTGGAGGTTATATGCAATAATGAGATCAATGTCGGATTGTTTTGACCCTGTAATCAAGTATAGGAATATAGTATTGATCGGGTCGGATTGGGCTATGAGGTTCATAATATCTCTGATTAGTTGTTGATTGTTATTTATTTAATACTAACTTTAGTAAACTCGTGTAACACGGTTGAAAAATAAAATATTAAATATTATAAATTATAAAGTATAAAATGATATTAAAAAAATAAGATATAGTTAAAATTATTATGTATAACTATAGTAATAATATATGAATTAACTTTTAAACTTTTGTTTATAAACTTTTATTCCTAAAAATTAACATTTTTTTTTTCAAAACAAAACCGTATTAAAAATGTTGTCACACCCTCAAAATCCGCGAGCGGGGTTTTACCGCGAGGCGCGTGACATACCAGGATCTCAGTCATTAGTTACCAAGAACGACTCTATATGATAAATAAACAAACCAGAGTTAACGTTTAAATACTGCGGAAGCGTTTAAAATACTGCGGAAGCGTTTTTAAAACTAGAACACCCAAAACAAGTAATATGTAACGAGAATGCGCAAAACAAACGCGCCCCAAACACAAATGTATAAAATGAAAATAATCCCATTTGTAAACAATGCAAATGTAGACAACTCAACAATGCTGACGTGCGTGCTCCTAGGCAACTGGCAACCTTAACCTGAGAATAGCATACTAAACAAGTCAACACATGGTTGGTGAGTTCAAGAGTTTGCGTTAAAATATAAACCAATCAATAGTTTTCAGAGCATAAGTAGTGTATTGCAATAGATAGCTAGTCTATTAACATAAAAATATTAATCATAGTGATCTCGCGATTGAAGCTGACTGTGATACGTTTGTTGCCTCCCGTCACGACTTACCAGGTCGTGACGAATATGTGATAGGACAAAATTGCACCCGTTTGACCTCGAGTCGCACAGGTGGGGCTCGTCAGACCCAGTAGTACTACCCAAAATTCCCCGCTAGTCAATATTAACAATCCGAAAGTGTGAGGACTTTCCATGGTAAACAACACTATATCAATATTATACACACTCATAAATAAAGCGTTTGTAAACAGTATGCCATCTCCCCCAAAAGAGATTTATGTAAAAGAGTGGGGCAAGAACTCACCTGATGCGCAAGAATTAACTTAGAGTTTAACTTGAAAGAAAGAAGGAAAGACAACCTTCAAAGGTCACCTAGAATACAAGAGTACATAAGTACGTGTGCACAAAAACAACACGAAACCCTAAGTGCTCTACAAACCAAAGAACTCAAGGTTTAAGAATACAAGACACATTTGACCCAGTTGACCCGTTGGACCCGTTGGTGACATTATAGGTGATAATTCATTAAACTAACACAACAGCATATCATACATGATCAACATACCACTTGATTACATATAGCACATCACCACCACATGTACTACCTAGATCATCATATAACTAGATATCATACAAATCATGCAAATCACAACAGGCCAAACAGATAACAACCCAAATCAACATTCATACAACATAAACAACACATTTAGTCACCTTAGAACCCATCCATGAACACACTAGCATGATCCTACATCCCAAACATGCTCAAATCATCCAATTCAAGGATTTGCACAAATAAAGTTTCCCTTTTGGAAAGTTCATCCCAAATTCATCAAACTCACACTACATTCATGAATTCATCAATTATATACCAATTCAAGACTATGACAACATCTAAACATGATCAACAACACCTAATCATCATGATTCATTAACTTCCATACCCAAAAGTTACTATCTTTAGTAAGTACAAACTACAACATGCATTCTTGAATTCCTAACCTTCATATCAACCATCTAGCATCTAATCATCATCACAACACATCCATAACATTCACACATCATCCAATCATCAATTCATGCAAAATAAAGTTACTATTATAGTAACCTATGAACATGCATCCAAATCATGCTTTCTTGTATAATCGACGTTAACTAACATATATACAATACAACTAACATAATCACAACATCAAACAACCATTATTCAACATCCAATTTGATCCAACATCACTTCAAACTCACGGCCAAGATATTCCTATGAACAAACAACCAAAATCCAACTTTCTTGCATAATCAACGTTAATCAACATGTAATCTATCTAACAAACACATAACATCAACAATCAAGCAACTTTCGGCCATCAATTGCAGAATTCGCATGGAACTTTCGGCCAACATGAACAACCATCAAATCATATAAAAATCTACCTTAGATGTGTAATAGTTTGCAATTGATGATTCTAACTTGTTGTGATGCTTGAAATCGATCAAATCCGTGGTTTGTTGGTGTTCTTGGCCGAATCGTAAAGGGAGAGGGTGAGGGGATGAGTCGCGGCCGATTGGGTTAGGGATTAGGGTTTGTTTTTGATTTTAATTTTAATCATATTTACCCTTTTAACCCTTATAATTTGTATTTTATAAAAATTAAGCTTTTTGAATAGTTTTTAATAGTTTTTAACTACTAAACACAATTATTATTAATCACAAATAACAATCATGCATATTCCCATTTATCACAAACACACGAACAAATATGCACGTTTTCACGTTACGCGATAACATTACAATTAACATTCAAATCACATAAGCATAACTTAATAATCACATTGTTAACTTAATTATCATCAATTTAACATTACTGATTATTGTTAAGTCACCAACGTTCAACGACAACCAGTGTGTGCTCCCGACACGTGTATGCAAGACTTAACGGAAACTAACGGAGTTTGGTAACGGAAAATTACCGGATGTCACATTATCCCCATGTTGAAAGAATTTTCGTCCCGAAAATTGCGTTACATGGTGAGTGTTCCATCACTGGTCTACTGCATTGGCACAAGGAAATCGAAATCGTGTGAGTTTTGGATGAGTTGTCACATCATCCCCATGTTGAAAGAAATTTCGTCCCGAAATTTAATCAATACCTTCGCCGGCTGGCATCGTCCTTTCAAATAGCTGAGGATACTTAAGCTTCATTTGTCTTCACGTTCCCACGTGAATTCTGGTCCACGTCTCGAGTTCCAACGAACTTTGACGATGGGTATCTTGCTTTGCTTAAGCGTTTTCACCTCACGATCCATCACTTCGACAGGTTCCTCAATGAAGTAATTGTTCGTCTACTTGAACTTCTTCCAGCGGTACGACCATCGTTTCATCCTTTAAACATTTCTTTAGATTTGAAACATGGAATACATCATGGATTCCACTCAATGAATCAGGTAAGGCTAGTCGATAAGCCACTGGACCAATTCTTTCCACTATCTCAAATGGTCCAACGTATCTCGGATTTAGCTTTCCTCGTTTACCAAACCGAACTACGCCTTTCCATGGTGAGACTTTCAATAAAACTTTGTCACCAACTTGAAATTCCAGGGTTTTCGTCGCTTGTCAGCATAGCTTTTCTGTCTGTCTCGCGCTGCTGCCATGCGGTTTCTTATCTGAACAATCTTCTCAGTTGTCTCGTGTACTAACTCGGACCCGTTAATTGACTATCACCAATTTCAGCCCAGCAAACTGGTGATCTACACTTTCTCCCTATACAAAGCTTCAAAAGGTGCTGCCTTTATACTAGTGTGATAACTGTTGTTGTAAGAAAATTCCACCACGGTAGGTGAACTTCCCAGTTATTCCCGAAATCAATCACACAAGCACGTAACATGTCCTCCAAGTCTGTATAGTACGCTCGCTTTGACCATCAGTCTGTGGATGATAAGCAGTACATATCCAATCGTGTACCCAAAGCTTTCTGCAACGACTGCCAGAAGTGTGATGTGAAACGAGAATCGCGATCAGAAATAATTGAGATTGGTACTCCATGCCTCGAAACGATTCCTTCAGATAAAGTCGGGTTAACTTCTCCATCTTATCTGTTTCCTTTATCGCTAGGAAATGAGCAGATTTTGTCAATCGATCCACGATAACCCATATTGTATCGCAACCGTAGAAGTACGAGGTAACTTAGTAATAAAATCCATGGATATTTGATCCCACTTCCACATAGGGATCTCGGGTTGTTGTAATAATCCAGATGGTTTCTGATACTCCACTTAACCTTCGAGCAGGTCAGACACTTGCTCACATAAGTAGCTACATCTGCTTTCATGTTAGGCCACCAATAGTGCGCCTTCAAATCGTGGTACATCTTGTCAGATCCAGGATGTATAGAATACTTGGACTTATGAGCCTCACTCATGACCAAATCTCTCAGATTTCCATGTAGAGGTACCCATAATCTGTCCATGAAATAACGAATTCCATCCGCTTTTACTTCCATTGCTTTCCATTCCTGCAACCCTTCTAAACTCATATTTTCTACCTTCAGAGCTTCAGTTTGAGCATCACGGATTTGTTCGGGTAATTGCGTACTAATCGTTAGTTGCAGAGCTCGCACTCGTCGAGGCTTAGCAGTCTCTTTTCTACTCAGCGCATCAGCAACTACATTTGCCTTCCCCGGGTGGTATTTAATAGCACAATCATAGTCGTTTAACAATTCCACCCAGCGTCTTTGCCTCATATTCAACTCCTTTTGCTCGAAGATGTGCTGAAGACTCTTGTGATCGGTGTAGATGGTGCATTTGGTACCGTACAAGTAATGTCTCCAGATCTTCAAGGCAAACACTACCGCACCCAGTTCCAAATCATGGGTGGTATAGTTCTTCTCATGAATCTTCAACTGTCTAGAGGCGTATGCTATCACTTTATCCCGCTGCATCAGGACGCATCCAAGTCCTTGAATAGAAGCGTCACAATAGACTACGAAATCATCACTACCATCCGGTAACGCTAATATTGGTGCGCTACACAATTTATGCTTCAGCAACTGAAAAGCAGATTCCTGATTCTCACCCCATTTGTACGTCGTTCCTTTGTGAGTCAAAGCTGTGAGAGGTTGTGCAATCTTAGAGAATCCTTCAATGAATCGTCGATAATATCCCGCTAATCCAAGGAATTGTCGTATCTCACTCGTGTCTTAGGAACAGACCAATTCTTTATCGCTTCAATCTTAGCAGGATCAACATGTATTCCCTTCTCGTTGACAATATGACCCAAGAATTGTACCTCACGTATCCAGAAATCACACTTAGAAAACTTTGCATACAGTTGTTCCTTTCTAAGTAATTCCAAGATTAAACGTAAGTGCTTCTCATGTTCTTCCTCGGTCCTTGAGTATATCAGTATGTCATCAATAAAGACGATAACAAACTGATCAAGATAGGGTTTGCACACGCGATTCATGAGGTCCATGAATACTGCTGGTGCATTCGTCAACCCAAATGGCATGACCAAAATTCATAGTGACCATATCGTGTACGGAAAGCAGTCTTCGAGATGTCCTCTTCTCGAACTCTTAGCTGATGATACCCAGACCTCAGATCAATCTTGGAGTAATAGCTTGATCCTTGCAGTTGATCAAACAAATCATCGATACGAGGTAAGGGATATCTATTCTTGATAGTAACCTTGTTCAGTTCCCTATAGTCGATACACATTCTAAATGTACCATCCTTCTTCTTCACAAATAGAACTGGCGCTCCCCAGGGTGACGAACTCGGTCGGATGAACCCTTTATCCAACAACTCTTGTAGTTGAGCGGATAATTCCTGCAGTTCGTTCGGAGCTAACCGGTACGGTGCTCTCGCAATTGGAGCGGCTCCTGGAGTCAACTCATCTGGAATTCAACTTGACGATGAGGCGGTAATCCAGGAAGATCTTCCGGAAACACCTCAGAAACTCACGAACTACGGGAATATCCTCTATCTTCTTTTCCTCAGTCTGTTTATCCGTGACTAGTGCCAATATGGCCAGTCGACCCTTTCGTAACAACTTCTGCGCCTTCATGAATGAGATGATGCCTATCACCGCACCACTCCTATCACCTCTGACCGTAAGGACTTCTTCACCAATGGGAATCCTTATGATCTTCTCGTGGCATATGACTTCCGCTTGTTTATCGGAAAGCCAATCCATGCCTACTACCACATCAAAGCTTCCTAACGTAACAGGCATGAGATCTATGGTGAACGTATGACCAGCAAGCTCTATCTTGCAGTCTCTAAGAATATGCGTTACGTGAATCTGTGTGCCGTTAGCTAACTCCACGGTGTATTTAGATTCTAAGGCTGAGGGCATATCACTTAAAAGACTACAGAACCTAGTGGACACGAACTTCTATCGGCTCCGGTATCGAATAATACAGTAGCAAAACAACCATTAACCGAAATTAATACCAGTTACTGTTGTAGGATCGTTTAGAGCCTCACCTGAGCCAATGACGAAGGCTCTTCTTTGGCTCCATTGTTGTTATTGCCTCCATTGTTGTTGCCATTACCATTGTTGTTGTTATTGTTATTGCCGTTGTTATTATTGTTGTTGTTCCCATTGTTGTTGTTACCATTACCATTCCTCTTAAGTGGGGACAGTTGCGTTTGTAATGGCCTTTTTTCCCGCATTCAAAACAACCCTTTCGGAGTTTCTTGTGATTGTTGTGGCTTTCTCATCAGTTCACCCCGACAGTCTTTGGCTGCATGACCAATCTTCCCACAACGTTGACACTTGAAGTTATCACACCGACCCACATGGTGGTAGTTACCCGGTTGCACTTCGGCAGTCTTCCACCATACCCCCGGGTCCTTGATTTGAGTGCGCCTGGTTGAAGCTTCGGTTGTTATCGAACTTCCGTTGCTGTTGCTGACTTGCTGCTGTTGTTGAGGTTGAGATTGGCTACTGGATGACGATCCCTTGTTGCTTGAACCATCCCACTTGCGTTTCTGGTCGGGCACGCTTGCCACTGCACCCCGTTTAGGTAACCGACCTTGCTCAACTGCCTGGTCAGTCAGCCTGTGGGCTGTTCGGATAGCTTGTTGTATGGTAGTGGGGTTAGAAGCAGTTACCATACTTTGAATTTCAGGCACCAATCCCCGTATATAATGCTCCACCCTCTTGTGCATTTCATTCACCATCCCTGGACATAAAGTGGCTAACTCATGAGTACGAGTCGTGTAGGCTTCAATTTCTGAGCCTTGCATTTTGAGTTGCCAGAACTCATCTCCAGTTTCTGCACTTCATTCGGGGGCAATATTCTTCAGTCATGATTTCTTTGAATTCATCCCACGGTAGTTCATTGGCCATGGCTTGACCCAACATTTGTACCTGGGCATTCCCCAAGAGAGTGCTGCGCCTTCCACGTCCCTGTGGCATACTTCACCTGATCAGCAGGCGGGCAGTTGCATTTCGCGAAAACCGACTCTGTCTTCTCAAACACCTTACAAGCCCTACAGCCCCTTCCGTCCCGCTGTAGGTATGAGGTTTACAGTCCATGAAGGACTTGTAGGTACATGGTGGTGGTCCTGTTTTGACAATCCCAACATTAGTCAGATATCCTAGACAAATAACTAGGATAATCAGTTTAACCTCTTGCTATCATTTACCTGCTGGTTGTCCAGGTTGGGCAGCAGCCACTGCCGCCTGAACGTGTTCATTAATCAATGCCGCCAATTCCGCAGGCGTCATGTTTATGGCTCCGGCTCCACGGCCTCCGGCGCCACGTCCACGACCACGCCCACGTCCTCTTCCACGTGCGTCCATATTTCACTTTAAAATTCACAATTACAATAATGAGTAACATCCAACACATTAATCTCATCAAAGTACAGTAAACAATAAGAAATAACGAATTTACCACAACCACAACGTTTATAACAGAAATAATAATCAAAGATAAATAAATTGTAATTGAGTCACAAATATTCCATCAATGTCAAATTTAAGTTTGTCAGTTGGGTGGGAAACAACCCTTCCCACATAGGTTTCAAAGAAAAGAAACACTACATAGTCTAAGTCATTTAAAAGTAGGATCAGTCCAGTACATCAGATCCATCACTGTCCTCATCCATCTCTACTGGTTCTTTCTTCGGGGCTTCCTCGGGTTCTTCTTCTGGGTCTTCTCATCAGGGTCCACAAAGGTGCAGGAGCTTCAGCAATCTGAAGTGCTGCTAGTTGTGCCTCTAAACCAACGACCTATTATCAATCTCCATGTTATGGTGATCCTGTGCATCCATGCGCTCACCAAGTGCTACCACGTTACCTGCCAGAGTATGATGTCCACCAATGGCCATCGAAAGTCGCTCCTGAAGCGTATCTACTTGGTAACGCAGCTGACGCATCTCAGATCGTATCACAGAGTTCTCGTCAGTGAGTCCTCTAATCCGCTGTCGCTCTGTGTCCAGTGTGGCTACTAGGGCTGCAAATGCCTGTTCCAGAGGATGCTCAAAGTAGGAAGTGTAGGCAAAGTAGGGCGGTTGATGACCTAGTCCTAGGTCGTGTAGGTGCTACTGGTGGTACGCGTTCTCTATAAGCCATACGGTTAGTAAGTGGGGTAGAAATCCAGTTACGTGGAGGATCGAGCTCAGGAGGTACGAAAGGCTGATCCAGTCTATCTCGCCGCGAGGATAAGGATGTCGTGGCCAGTTAGATCCCCTATCAGGTACGGGAGATGTAGGAGGTGATTCAGATCGTGCAGGTCTCTTGCCTAAATTCCTGGACGACGATGCCATGCTGCGAAGTACGTGTTGCGTATGCCAATGAGTATACAGTAAGGAGAGTAAACGATAAGTAACTAACAACTGTGCGGTTATAGTCTAGTGTGTGTATGCAACCTAGTTCCCTATAACCAATGGCTCTGATACCAATCTGTCACACCCTCAAAATCCGCGAGCGGGGTTTTACCGCGAGGCGCGTGACATACCAGGATCTCAGTCATTAGTTACCAAGAACGACTCTATATGATAAATAAACAAAACCAGAGTTAACGTTTAAAATACTGCGGAAGCGTTTAAAATACTGCGGAAGCGTTTTTAAAACTAGAACACCCAAAACAAGTAATATGTAACGAGAATGCGCAAAACAAACGCGCCCCAAACACAAATGTATAAATGAAAATAATCCCAATTTGTAAACAATGCAAATGTAGACAACTCAACAATGCTGACGTGCGTGCTCCTAGGCAATCTGGCAACCTTAACCTGAGAATAGCATACTAAACAAGTCAACACATGGTTGGTGAGTTCAAGAGTTTGCGTTAAAAATAAACCAATCAATATTTTCAGAGCATAAGTAGTGTATTGCAATAGATAGCTAGTCTATTAACATAAAAATATTAATCATAGTGATCTCGCGATTGAAGCTGACTGTGATACGTTTGTTGCCTCCCGTCACGACTTACCAGGTCGTGACGAATATGTGATAGGACAAAATTGCACCCGTTTGACCTCGAGTCGCACAGGTGGGGCTCGTCAGACCCAGTAGTACTACCCAAAATTTCCCCGCTAGTCAATATTAACAATCCGAAAGTGTGAGGACTTTCCATGGTAAACAACACTATATCAATATTATACACACTCATAAATAAAGCGTTTGTAAACAGTATGCCATCTCCCCCAAAAGAGATTATGTAAAAAGAGTGGGGCAAGAACTCACCTGGTATGCGCAAGAATTAACTTAGAGTTTAACTTGAAAGAAAGAAGGAAAGACAACCTTCAAAGTCACCTAGAATACAAGAGTACAGTACGTGTGCACAAAAACAACACGAAACCCTAAGTGCTCTACAAACCAAGGAACTCAAGGTTTAAGAATACAAGACACATTTGACCAGTTGACCCGTTGGACCCGTTGGTGACATTATAGGTGATAATTCATTAAACTAACACAACAGCATATCATACATGATCAACATACCACTTGATTACATATAACACCACCACCACATGTACTACCTAGATCATCATATAACTAGATATCATACAAATCATGCAAATCACAACAGGCCAAAACAGATAACAACCCAAATCAACATTCATACAACATAAACAACACTTTAGTCACCTTAGAACCCATCTATGACACACTAGCATGATCCTAATATCCCAAACATGCTCAAATCCCATTCAAGGATTTGCACAAATAAAGTTTCCCTTTTGGGAAAGTTCATCCCAAATTCATCAAACTCACACTACATTCATGAATTCATCAATTATATACCAATTCAAGACTATGACAACATCTAAACATGATCAACAACACCTAATCATCATGATTCATCAACTTCCATACCCAAAGTTACTATCTTTAGTAAGGTACAAACTACAACATGCATTCTTGAATTCCTAACCTTCATATCAACCATCTAGCATCTAATCATCATCACAAACACATCCATAACATTCACACATCATCCAATCATCAATTCATGCAAAATAAGTTACTATTATTAGTAACCTATGAACAATGCATCCAAATCATGGCTTTCTTGTATAATCGACGTTAACTAACATATATACAATACAACTAACATAATCACAACATCAAACAACCATTATTCAACATCCATTTGATCCAACATCACTTCAAAACTCACGGCCAAGAATTCCTATGAACAAACAACCAAAATCCAAATTTCTTGCATAATCAACGTTAATCAACATGTAATCTATCTAACAAACACTTAACATCAACAATCAAGCAACTTTCGGCCATCATTGCAGAATTCGCATGGACCTTTCGGCCAAACATGAACAACCATCAAATCATATAAAAATCTAACCTTTAATGTGTAATAGTTGCAATTGATGATTCTAACTTGTTGTATGCTTGAAATCGATCAAATCCGTGGTTTGTTGGTGTTCTTGGCCGAAATCGTAAAGGTGAGGGAAGGGGATGAAGTCGCGGCCGATTGGTTAGGGAATTAGGGTTTGTTTTTGATTTTAATTACTTAATTACATATTTACCCTTTTAACCCTTATAATTTGTATTTTATAAAAATTAGGCTTTTTGAATAGTTTTAAATAGTTTTTAACTACTAAACACATTATTATTAATCACAAATAACAATCATGCATAATTCCCATTTATCACAAAACAACGAACAAATATGCACGTTTTCACGTTACGCGATAACATTACAATTAACATTCAAATCCCATAAGCATAACTTAATAATC